>CAHIKZ030004486.1:2777500-2815000 GCA_903632075.3 Acanthosepion pharaonis
CCAATTGACATGAGGTTAATATGCTGGACACACATTTGTGTTTGCTCAACACCCACGGAGCTCATCTGTGGTTTATACTGCAACTACATTGAGAAAATATTAGTTACAAATGAAAGTGCATAATCTAACATGATTAACAGTTTGAACAAGGTCAGTACACCCAAGCCTATGGTTACAACGACTTGTGACATTGTGCTAGGACAACTATTAATAGCTTTTGAATGAACACTTGTAATTGATCATGACCTAGCATCTCAACTTCAGTCACTTTCTCGCCGGCATGACATGGCTTCCCTTTGACTTTTCTACAAATATTTTCATGGCAACTATTCTAATGAGCTGTTTTTTCTTCAAGTGCCTTGACTACATGAATTTAAGTGGATGGATAGGGGTGGTGGGACCCTAGCCTGTATCCATATAAAGGGTGAACCTGGGCTGACTGTTTGGTTTTGCATAAATTTGAGGTGGAGGTATTATAAATCACTTCATTTCAGAAATGAATCATTTGGATCCAACACCCACAGAGACCACCTGTGGTTTATACTGCAACTATGTTGAGAAAATATTAGTTACAAGTGAAAGTGCATAATTTAGCATGATTAACAGTTTGAACAAGGCCAGTACATTCAAGCCTATGGTTACAACGACTTGTGACATTGTGCTAGGACAACTATCAATGGCTTTTGAACACTTTTATCAACCCAGTTTCACTCACAAGGCTAGGGTCAGTCTGTGATATGGCATTGAGGTACTTTTCAAAGATGTTGTATGGGAATGCTTTCCTAGGCTGATAACATAAACTCATTTTCCTAACTAATTGACCATTGTGATATTTGAACCCAGGTCTCATGGTTGGAAAACATGTTCTAACCACTATATACTAGCTAGCCATTCGTATCCGAGAATACCCGTCTATTAGGGAGTCTAGCCAATCCTTATTGCTGACGCTCGCTCAGGCACATTTGTGTTTGTTATACACCCACAGAGCCAATTTGTGGTTTATACTGCAACTATGCTGAGCACATCTTAGTTACATTTTCTGGAAAAGATCGTGTTATCTAGCGTGATCAGCAATTTGAACAAGGCCAGCACACTCAAGCACTCGGCCACGATTATATGTGCGTGTGTTTGTTTTTGTGTCTGTGTGTGCCTGTGTGTGCCTCTGTGTGCCTCTGTGTGTTTGTGTTTGGTGTGTGTGTGTGTGTGTGTGTGTGTTTCTGTGTGTTTGTGTTTGTGTATAGAATTCCGTTAACAACTCTCGAAAACTTAAATTCTGTGCAAATAATCAGAGGTAATTAACCAGCCAAATATATCGTTTCAAATTTTAATAGTATCACATCCTATATCAGTTTCAAAGTTTATTTACATTACTAAAGCATGGCCCCGGCGTTGCCCGGGCTTGATTCAAAAATCGTACGACTTATGCAGCAATCGCTATCACTTGACTTAAAATATTTTTGCCCTTCCTTGCCTTTAAAGAAGTGCCCTTTGCCGTGCTGATGTTGCTATATGCCTTACTTCTTGCCTATCTCACACTACGATTTTTTTCTAAGCTCTATACTAAACATTAAATCTGTTACGAAAAAAGAACTAAACAAAATGAACACAAAACGATCAGCTTTAAAAACGGACTCGTAACTGGAAAAGCCGAACGAAAAAAGAATGTTAATAACAAATACTTTTTCACACCCAACCCAGTTCTGCGGAGTCAGAATCAACGTTGAGTTTAAGCAAACGAATGAGCCAATTGAATTAAAGTGCCATGCAGATTTAAAATTTTCCCACTTGTGACGAATGCAGCTATCGATTTTTTTGCATGCTAGCATGCTAGTTAACATTCGTGTCAGTCAGCTGTTGGCTCTCACGCTGGCCAAAAGAATCTTCCTGCCTATTCGTGGCAGCCAGCTATAGACTCTCAATCTGGCCAGTACAAAATGGCCGCAAACTACATGAAAACTTCCGTAGAAGCATGAAAAAATCGATTATTTCCACTATCAATGGGAGTTGGGAAATGTAAAGTCGGTCTTGGCCTTTCCGCTAACTTGGAGCATAGATGTAAATTCTGGTGCAAATCTGTCGAAAATTGCGGCCGTGCATTCGTTACACACACACACACACACACACACACACACACACACACACACACACACACACACACACACACACACACACATCCTGCCTTTTATAGATAGAGATTTACATGTCTTCATCTTTCTTTCTATTATTGTCACAATGTTTCGGGCGTTACATGCCAGGTCTTCTTCAGATGTATATCTCAATTCACCAACACTTTCCATATCTAAATCAAATTCAGATGTAAAAGTAAAGTCGAATATAATTCGATTGCAACAAGCTCTCATAATAATGTAGGTTTTGTCTAGCAGATAAACTATCAATAATTACCTTTCAAGTACATTATAAACTCTTAAGCAGAAGAGTATAGATCATTACCAAAGGCAGGAATGAAAAATGTTCTGGGTATGACGATAAACTACATCTAGCAGCAAGGTTTCTGATCAGGAGGTTTTGAGGAGTGTGGAACCACCTCTTAATTGCTATTGTTCCAAGGTCCACCATGACCCGGGGTTGTAACACCTGTTAGGGTACCAGCTATGGGTAAATAGTTAACTCCCAAAGTGGGATCAAAACACTATGAAAGTATAAAAATACATTTGTATCGTAAAAATACCAGCAATACACACACACACACACACACACACACACACACACACACACACACACACACACACATATATATATATATATATATATATATATATATATATATATATAGTTAAATTCTCAGATCAGTTCTGTGGACAAGACAGATTGGTATAAAATGACAATTAGAAAAAAAATAGATTTTGCCGACGCGTTTTTCTTCCCACTTTTTCAAGGCAAAAATGAAATGTTTTTGTTGTTATAGTTACATTAAAAATTCCAAATTTAAAAAGATAGACGCTTCTGTCTAAGCTTTTTTTCAACAGCAAAAAAAAAAAATCCCTTACTATAAAGGTAATTTACATTAACCAGAAAATGGCTTAGACAGAAGCGTCTATCTTTTTAAATTTGGATTTTTTTTAATCTAACTATAACAACCGAAATATTTCGATTTCATTTTTTTGCCTTGAAAAAGTCGGAAGACCAAACGCGTCGGCAAAATCTAAGATTTTTTTTTCCAATTGTCATTTTATACCATATATATATATATATATATATATATATATATATATATATATATATATATTTTCAGCAATACATTTTTGAAAAAAAGTATTACCATAAATAGATTTGACTCTCGATAAAAACCCTCTTTACAAAAATGCAACAATGAAATCTTATCTCCTACAAACTGATTTCTTATAAAGAATATATATTCTATTCATACGAATTTATCCTACTAATATTGTCGGCATTGAATAATCCATTGAGATTGATACGCCGTAAAACGAAATAAACAAAACCAAACCAAAGCAGGAACAAAAACGAATTCTTACTACTTTACCTACAACTACGTCATGACTGAAATGACTAAATAATACGTTAAATCTAATAAACCCCAAAATGTATACAAACATATTTTGGAAAATGAAAGGCTGATGGGAAATGAAATTCTACAAGAATATATTTTAATCTAGCGGGTATTTTTAGTAAAGTTACTTGGATTTCTTAAATTGTAAGAGCAGCAGATAATTAACTTAGAATTTCGCCCATAATTGAAGTTTCAAGGAACCAAACACATTTCGACAAGAATCTATGAATTCACATTCGTACGTCTATTTTTGGTTTGTTGTCAATGAAGCAATCGAAATTTCTGAATATGTCCAGAACATATATTCTGGATTGTCTGAGTGACCACTTCACAAGATAAGACCAATTAATACTGGACACCACTTGTTTCTTCGATACGATAAGGGAACTGGTGATAAGATCCGGACAGAAATGCTACGTATATGTGCATAATTTGTATGATTATATATATTTTTCTCACACTTCACTCCCTTCTGATTTCTTGCTTCCCTGTCACCTACAATTTTTAAAGCAACGTATATCGCCATCTTCTGCCTTCCTGAATCTTGTTCCATTAACGTACTTTCCTCACATCTTCTCACTAAAGTCTTCTCATTCTCTTTCACTCCCTGTAAACTTCTATATATATATATATATTTATATATATGTACATTTCATAGAATACGACAGACAATGTGCCTTTATTTAATTTTTATACAATTTCTCATGCGATATAATAATTATTATTTGGCATGAGAAATTGTATAAAAATCTAAATCAAAGTACCTTGTCTGTCGTATTCAATGAAATGTGCATGAAAGTAGGATTGCTGCCTAAACACACACACGCATATATATATATATATATATTGATAACATAAATATAATAGCATCCACTACATGTAAAAAATGGCTAAAAATAATGGAGGCCTTATTAATAAAGCAAAAAAGCAGTACACAGTAATATCAACTATGAACATGGACAGAATATCTTGACCGTGTTTTGAAAATAAAACATTATATAAATTCGTACATAAATACAACAATCTATTTTTAGTTAGTTAATATATTTCAACCTTGAAAATGGCTAAATGTTTCGTCTTTAAATTAAGTGGCAGCAGAAGAATTATAGTTGAACTTTTAAAAGATAAACATTAATTTCAATACTTAAATGCAGGGATCAATTTTGAGTTATTCTGTGCTTATTGATGCCTATTGCATCTACTCTTCCCAAGCTATTCTGATGATGGTTAAATCAAGAACTCTCTACAGGAGCTAGCTTAAACAGCAGCGGTTTTTAAGCTAGCTGCAAATTTGGATACAAAATGTAAATAAGAGTTACTACCCTTGGATCATGAAAGCAACGATAATGCCTAGTATAATATATTAATATATAATTTAACCTCGCATAATCTGGCAACCCTGAATCTGAGCTTAACGAAATTCATTCACTATGCCTAACTTTTCTAGAGCTTTTGAATGAGCTATGAGTCATAGAGATCGGACCAGTGCTAGCGGAGAAGTTGCTTGGACACACACACGCACAAACACACTATACTTTATATATAAGATTTACATAGGTTCTATCCCTGATATTGGGTGCTTTTACTTGAATAGAAATACAGACGTATCTGTAAAGAGATACTATAAAGAGAATCTATATTTCCCATTTTCTTTCTTTGCCTATCTCCCTGCATCTCTATTTGGGATCAAATATGGATCGGAATACGACAGAATGATAAAATAAAGAAGAAATAGGAAACGTTTATCAATCTATCATGTTTCAGTTTATATTAAAGCTTCATCAGAGAGTGTGATTTTGAGAAACAGAAGAAAGTGTGACGTCGTCCCCCGGTCGCAGCGCCGACTGTGACGTTCTATCCTGATCTACCACGGCGCCAGTTGTGACGTCCCGAAACAGCACCAATTGTGACGTCCTCGCCGCGGCGCCAGCTGTTCGCTCATCGCTGCTCCGTTCGGGTGTCGCTGCTCCAAACGTGACGTCCGCCTGTCGCGTCAGTCGTGTTGTCTCGTCCTGTGACGACCAACTGGCTTGGTATCGGTCGCGGCACCCAAATGTGATGTTCTAACCTTTTGGTGATTCGGGTGGGAATCTGGTTAGATTTGATATCAGCCTCGTCGTTCCCAACTCGCTTCCAACGCCTGGTTACCAAGGTAACTGCATTCTGCCTACCCACGTTGTGAATTGATCTTAGACAGACGAGATCAAACAGTGGTCGGGGCCGTAATGCAAACTGAGTTCAACGGGGATGATACTACAAAAATATGCATAAAAGAAAAGAAAATGAAAACTCAAAAAGTTCAAAGTATCAAAGAAAAAAGGTAACAAACTTTATGTCTAGTTGTTCGATACATAGGACTGCATCTATCTCCCGACCCGTTCTGTGGATTGTGACACGTCGTTTTCCGTTAGGCAAGTTTTTAACGCTGCAAGTTGTTTGCTCTCTAAGAAATTGGCGTTTCGGTGTGTCTTTGGACAAAAGTCGAAGAAAACTTATTTCGGTGGTCTGGTTCTAAGTCGCTCTTCAAAATAATTGTTCTTGGGTTGAAGAGGAGTCCGGAATTTGCGTGAATCTTGGTCAGCTGAACTCACTGGAACTGCTGGAACTCAACTCTGGAAACTCAACTCTCCGCTGGAGCCCGAACTCTCTGATTTCTGCCTGTTGGGGACTCGCTTTTATTGATGCCGACCAAAACCGGGGTGGGTCTGTCGGCGTCGGGGGTTCCTCGATAATTCTAAATACATATCCACCTCTTTTATTTCTGGTTAGGGATTTTCCACTCTTTTCCATTTTTGGGAACCTTTCCTCACTCCCACTTTCTCACCATACTTCTGAGGGGCGTGAACTGCCCTCCCCACTTCTTCGTAGCAGCTTCTCATACTTATACTCTGGATGAGGCGTCGACAGCCTCCTTCGTGCGTCACGTGATCACCACTTGACCAATGATGTCGGGCGTGAACGAATCCGCGGCTTTGTTTCGGGAAAAAAAATATCTTGCTTAACTAAAAAAAAATTATCTCTTCTCTTTCCCTTTTCTTCCGCTTTAATCGCCGTTATCATTTTTCTAGCCGCAAACGGACAATATGACAACTCTTGTTCTACACGTGGTTTTTGTCAGGTATTTTATCGCTAATTATCAAAATGGGTGGTCTTCTTAACACGGCCTCAAAAAAAGAAATATCTCGAAAGTTTCAGTCAGTCTGTCGCCTCCAAGGAAGAAGAAAAAACACTTCTGGGTCCCCATTCATTTTCCTTCGGTACATATTTCTGATAACATAATTTTATTATCGCAGGCCAAAGTTGTTTCGTCGAAAAAAATCGGTCAGCGGACACGGTTTGTGTGGCTTTTAATTTTTCATATCTACCCAAAGTCCTGTAGTTACACCTGTGTTTTGTCAATTATCAAAATTAACGTTTTCAATTGAATTTTTCGTTGTCCAGTCGAGCAGCCGTTTTGTTTACGTACTCCTAGATAACACAGCCGTTATCAAAACACATCTGTTTCTTTCTTTCTTTCCCTTTCTTCTTACCCAGAATTTCCCTGTCATTGTAATGACACCCTTTCGCCATGGTTACTTATCAATATATTCATTGTCTCTTAGCCGTGTGTGTGTTCTGCTGATCACCCACGATTCGTCTCGCCTTTCTTTCTGCCTTCTTTTCTTTCTTTTCCTTTCTCTGCCTCGTAAATGGTGCCACAAAAGGAATTCTGGGATTTATTTTTGTTTTGTTTGATTTTTCATGTGTTAATCACGTATCACGTGCATTCGACTGTTTAAACCAAAATTAATATAATTTGAGACACAACGGATCCATTCAAAGTTTCAAGAAATCAACAAATTCCAAGTTAACCTGAAAAAAACTGTAAATATTGCTTCAGGTGTACAAGTCTATAATAATTCTAGTTTGTCTATATTGTATTCAGATGATAATGTATATTCGTAAGTGCGCGTGCGTGTCTTATCTTAGTAGAGATTATCTTGGTTTTTCGCATGATTATTTGGGAACGTTTTCACATACTTACCGTTTCTTTTAGATAAACGTTAGATTCTTTAAGAATGAATAATAAATCTTGGTGACACAATATAATGTTTTTGAAGTGTGTTTATAGTTGGTAACATTATTATTAGTAGGTCTTCGAAGTAAATAATGTCCTTTTTTAATTAGGGTAACATTAGTTAAATCAAAGTTTTGTTCCTGTGTATTACGAAAGAGTCTGAATGGTTGTCTAAATGTAAATATCTTTTAGATCTCGTGATGTCTCACCGACATAAATCCTTTTACATTGTAAACAATCTATTAGTTAAGTACCGGCTTCTCAATTGCTGTTGGATTTATTTTTCTTCAAAATTATATCTCCGAATGTCTTGGAAGTGGGGATAAAGTTCCTAGTATAATTTAATAACAAGTTTAATAGAAAAAGTGTATTATAATATATATATATATATATATATATATATATATATATATATATATATATATATATATATATATATATATATATATATATATATATATATTAATATAATATATATATTATATATATATATATATATATATATATATATATATATATATATATATATATATATATATATATATATAATTGATATAAAGAGGATTATGTATTTTATGTTGTTGTTGTTAGAAGTGCTATGGGTAGTGTTCTGCTTTTGGAATTTGTGGATATTGTAAGCTCGTTTTCATGCATTGAGAATGAAGTCGAAATATTTTCTCAATATATTTCTCTTTTTTACTTCGGTATGCTGAAGGCTGAGATAGAATCCTATGACTAATCCTGGTTTTATTTTTTGTTTGTGGTTGGAATATAAATGAATTAGATCGTTTTTGTTAGTGAGTTTACGATAAACTTTAAAATCTAATTTGTTATTGTTACGTATTAATAAGACGTCAAAGAAATGTAGAGAAAGGTATCTATCTATCTATCTATCTATCTATCTATCTATCTATCTATCTATCTATCTATCTATCCCAATCTGATCATTATCTATCTATCTATCCCAATCTGATCATTATCTATCTATCTATCTATCTATCTATCTATCTATCTAGTATTACAGCCATATTACGTTGAAAAACCGTTTCTTGCACGAACACCGAAGTTAACTAATGTCGAGCTTGATCCATACCTAGATGAGTGACCGCTGGAAATAACAGGTACTGTAAGGCTGGATGTGCCGGTGGTGTAACTGATAACGGCTCGGAATTTGCGAAAAGCATGACGCCACCTCAACAAGAGATTAATTAGAAGAATTTGTATCATTAAATCATTACTGCCTCCCGTAAACTGTTACAATCTAAAATATTTTATTTGTTTAAATAACCTGTAATATGTTGATAAGCCGTAAAAACACATCTATCTATTTATCTATCTGTCTATCTATCTATCTATCTATCTATCTCAGTCTGTTATCTATCTGTCTATGACAGTCTGTTCCCTATCTATCTATCTATCTATCTCAGTCTGTTATCTATCTGTCTATGACAGTCTGTTCCCTATCTATCTATCTATCTATCTATCTATCTATCTATCTATCTATCTATCTATCTCAGTCTGTTATCTATCTGTCTATGACAGTCTGTTCCCTATCTATCTATCTATCTATCTATCTATCTATCTATCTCAGTCTGTTATCTATCTGTCTATATCTATCTATCTATCTATCTATCTATCTATCTATCTCAGTCTGTTATCTATCTGTCTATGACAGTCTGTTTCCCATTCATTCTATATCTCTATCTATCTATCTATCTATCTATCTATCTATCTATCTATCTCAGTCTGTTATCTATCTGTCTATGACAGTCTGTTCCCTATCTATCTATCTATCTATCTATCTATCTATCTATCTATCTATCTCAGTCTGTTATCTATCTATGACATCTATCTATCTATCTATCTATCTATCTATCTATCTATCTATCTCAGTCTGTTATCTATCTGTCTATGACAGTCTGTTCCCATTCATCTATCTATCTATCTATCTATCTATCTATCTATCTATCTCATCTGTTATCTATCTGTCTATGACAGTCTGTTCCCCTATCTCTTCTATCTAATCTCAGTCTGTTTCTATCTTGTTCTATATCTATCTATCTATCTATCTATCTACAGTCTCTCTCATTCTGTTTCTATCTATCTATCTATCTGTTTTTTTTTCTTAGAAAAGATCTTAATATCTGGTAATTTATCCATAGATAGCGGATCACAGTCACACCCTTAGATGTCATGCAGTTTTCTTCTGGATGTTCATCACATTTCAGATTATTCTTGCTCTTTTTAAGAGGTTTGTTTTTCTATTTCAGACCTAAAGACGACAGTGTACTTACTCTTGAGACTGTCAGCGTTGATCTTGGCTACGAAACTATGGCGGACGCTGAGGGCAACAATTCTGGGGAGAGCGGCAGCGGGACCGGATGGTCAGCAGAGATCACTACCTACAGAAACTAGAAATTCAGCAGCAGTATACGTATTTAAGAGAACGTTTAAAAACATAATAAAACAACTGACATGAATAACACAACAGGCTTCTTTCAAAAGTTCTTCCAAGACGAATCGGGGATACACAACATAGGACACTTTTCTTGTCAACACTGAAAAGAGCGATAATAGCTCATGAACTTGAAAAAAACTATTTTCCTGAAAATTGTTTTAAGAAAAAGATTTTATAAGTTTCAAACCACAGTGACTCTGGCTGCTCGATCAATGAATGGCAAATGTTTCTTTATAAGGAAACGGCTAGTATTACCATTACCATTTATACATCAGCTCCACTGGTTACTTAGCGCCACTTTTCTTTCTCCATGCCCCCCATTCTGTCAGTCACCGTACCAAGTTCACCAATGGCAATTTATATGAATGTGACCTTCTTCAACTTCCAAAGCCATATAAGTTCAAACTTCAATGTGTCATAGTGTTATGGTCCGGTTTCTTGTACCACGGTGATAGTCCAAGCTAGAACCAATAAAAAGAACTCGAACACAGGTATGGAATAACACAGATATATTACAAACAGGAATATATACAGAGAAGTAGAAGTGTTAGTATGAAAAATCAGGTTCAGTAGAGAGAACAATGTAGTCTCGACCAGTATCACTATTCCAATGTCTTGCAGTAATTGTCTGAACGCGACTCTGTTTCAGACTGCCTCTGACTCGACTCTTGACTTGACTCTTGACTCGACTTGAACTACCGACTCACTGACTCTGTGCCTACTCCTGAGGCGCAGTATTTATTAAGTATGGAATAGTCCATTATTATTATTATTATTATTATTATTATGGGTAAGATCCCATAACACATAGTCGGTTATTTTCTCTTCTTCGTTGTGTTGCCATACCATACACCAGGTTCGTTGACAGGGTCTAGTTTCTTGTAGTTAAACGCTTATGACCCTGGCCAGATTATTACCCACGAGTGAAGAACAAAATAATTTCTAGCAGTAAACCATATTTTATTCTTAGTTAGTAGCTTACTGCCATAAGTGAATGAATGTGAGGCTGTCGTGAGAGGGAGGTGCGCAGTTCAGCAGCCGTCGTTTATGTCATCCTTGGTGGCTCAATTCGTTCCTTCTGTTTTCCTTTTCACAAGATTGTCAGCTTTATAGACAACAGTTTTCTTTGTCCTGTCATCTTCGTCTAAAAATAATTAATCTTTCTCTCGTCACTTTCACTCAGTCTGAGACACTTCTTCATGTACTTTGAAGTTGACTCCAGTTACTGATAGGCATCGGTCGAAAGCGAATGTTCCGTGTCGAGTTGTGCGGTAGGTGACAAGACCTCAGCTTGAGTCATATTGCTACGTCTTACTTTCGCTCTATCCTCGCATTAAAGGGTCACAATGCGCCAATGATTAACCTTTATTTTTCTATTTTATCTTCCTCCGTATGTCCGGTTTATTGGGCTCCTGATTCCTATCTATTTGTATTGATGATTTCCGTCAGAATTAATGGGATGGGGAGTTATCATTATTTACATTAGTTACAACCGGACTATTTTTATCAACTCTTATGTTTTAATCACACCATTTTGGCTGTTGTGCCTTCTGTAGGCGGGACAGTAGACTAATGGCTTAAACCATTGATTCGTAAATTTGGTGACATTGTCATTGTGAGACCAATCCCTGGGCGTGGCAGTGTGTACTTCGACTCAGTGGAAAAATGACAAGCAATAACTGAGCAGTACTAAAAATCAGAAATAGACAAGATATCCCTAGATAAGGGCAGTAGAACGAGAATAGTCTACCCGCGTAGATTAAATAAAGGGTTCAGTTAAGGTTACCCGGATTGATATACACCTGATGAAGGCCGGAGAGTACAACGACCTAAATGTTGGGATAAGAAGGATAAAGATTAAGAGAATAGTGTAAATTGACTTCGGCTGAGTTACACATGGAATGAATCTTTCCTTTTGTTATTTTAAAAATAAATGTTATCTTTTAATGACAAATGCTTTATGTCGTTGGTTTTATATCGTATCCAAAAATTTAATTTTATCTTTTTTGATCACGACCTTTATAATGATGGCGTTGATGACTAAATTCGCTGCCAACTTGCAGGTTCAGGACTAGAAGCTTTCAGTCTCACCAAAACCTGATCCCGTCATCCACTCCTTATCGCCGTTTGGCTTTGCAAGATTTGGTTGGTTGGGTGGGTTTTTGGTAAGAAAATTAGAGTAGAAGAAAGTGCTGATGGTGAGAATTTGTTTAAGATGGAACTCACCTTGTCAGGAAGTGACCCACACACTTAATTTCATGACTTTCCTCTGTGGCACATATAGAATATGACATGCAGAATCCAGTTATGAATGTGTAACGGAGTGTAGCTGACTATTAAAATTTCGAGTGGCGCTTTCTGTCAGTCAAAGACCCAAAGAACAAACGGACGATGATAACATCAGATCTCAACAGTTGAACCAGCGGGTGAAGTATGTAAATATTGTATTGAGAAATCCAAAAAATGTTGCATGATTATTATTATTATTATTATTATTATTAATAATAATAATAATAATATTACTCGCATATAATACCAAATCATTAAAATACATGCCCCTAACTTTGTCAACGAAATTCTGAACGTCTTGGGTATGATGATAAACTACATCCGGCAGCAAAGCCTCTTAACGGGAGATTGGAGGTTTTAAATCCCTTCTTAAATGCATGTCCACCCTGACTCAGATTGGTAGAACCTGCAAGGCTATGGATATGTAGTGAACTCCGAAACAGAAATGAACAAAACCTTTTTATACTAAAATGACCAACAATACATTTTTATAGCAAAATGGCAATCAGTGAAACATTAGAAAAAATATAAGATTGCATTTTTATACTAAAATTACCAACGATACATTTTATGATATACAAACTATATATCTAAAAAACATACCTTTACCCTGGCAGTATAAAATATAAAATATACAAACTATATATCTAAAAAACATACTTTTACCTTGACAGTATAAAATATACAAAATATATATCTAAAAAACATACCTTTACCCTGACAGTATAAAATATAAAATATACAAACTATATATCTAAAAAACATACCTTTACCCTGACAGTATAATATAATGTACAAAATATCTGTAGATGAAAGCGTAAAACTGTGTGCAGTATATTTAGATTCCGGCATAAATGACCCATAGAGGTGTTGATATGCCGCCAAACAAAATCAGCCAAGTGAATATCATCCCGAAAATCAGTCAAGTGAATATCATCCCAAGACAATTGTTTTAAGAATTTCGTTGGTACCAACCAACGAAATTCTTAAAACAATTCTCTCGGTATGATATTCACTGACATTTTAGCATTTGTAGCTGCTAAAATTAACCTAAATGTCACATTTCTTTAACATTTTACCAGGTTCGTATCGACTAAAAATAAAAATAAAAATTGATATTGTTCACGTTATTCTTTGAAGGAGAAAATTTATAGAGTATTCTGAGTAACCGCACGGCCATGTTGACACAAAAGACTCCATCAAGCTTACGGTGAAAATAAACTCACACTGAGAGAAACAAAACTGTAAACACACATTCCAGTGGCCATTTTTAGAGAACAGTATAAAATAGAAATGGACGTGAATACTACGTCAAAATGCAGCATAGAAAAAAATGGAATAAAAATTCCAACATTTATCGATTACTGGTAGTTAGCGAAGACAAAACGCCACTCACTACTTCTACATAGGCTATGTCTGCTTTTAATATGGATGGCAGAGAAATAGACTAAAATGTGTTTATGGCAATGGTAATAATATTAACAGTTTCCTTGTATGGAAGCATACTGCATTTAATGGACCGAATAGCCAATGCTATTCGCGTTATGCATTTCTTCACTCCATACCCATCGGGCTGTGATCAAAGTATAGTATATGTTCACCTCACTTCTAATGGCAATTGTAACATTAACCATTTCCATATATGGAAACATTTGGCATTCATTGACCGAGCAGCCAATGTTACTGGGATTACGCATTTCTTCACTGCATGCCAATCAGAATGGGATCAAAGTATGGTATATGTTCATCCGACTTCTCATGGTAATTGTAATATTAGCCGTTTCTTTCTAGGTAAAAATCCGGCATTCATTGCCCGAGAAGCTAATGCTACTAGACATACTCTTTCCTTAATTCTCTGGTTATCGGGCTGTGATCAAAATGTAGTATATGTTCTCTTCATTTCCAATGGTAATTGCAATATTAGCCGTTTCCATATATGGAAACATTCGGCATTCATTGACCGAGCAGCCAATATTACCGGGGCTACGCATTTCTTCACTCCATGCCCATCGGAATGGAATCAAAGTGTAGTATCTGTTCATCTCACTTCTAGTGGTAATTGCAATATTAGCCCTTTCCTTATAGGGAAGCAATTGACATTCATTGACCAAGCATCCAGTGCAATTAGAGTTACACTAGTAGAGTAATGGATAGCGGATCGGATTCAGGAATCGGAGAGTCGAATTCGAATTCCAGTCGAATCCATTACATTCATTTAAGTGCTAATACCCTTGGGAATCCTCTTCTGTTCCCCCCAGATATGGATAAATAGCAGGACAAACCGGATTCTATATCCTTGGATGGCAATTGCTCCACTTCAAAAAGAAATGGCTAGCTACTGCGGGGAAAAAACTGCTTCGTCAGTCATGTATCGAAAGAAACATGATCGCCTAAGCGTGTGGCACGTATGGCACATAACTGACTGACCCTTCGTTATCTGGTCATCGGGCTGGGATCAAAGTGTAGTATCTGTTCTCATTTCTGATAGTAATAGTAACATTATCGGGTTCCTTATAAGAAAACATTCATCATTCGTCAACCAAACAGCCATTGCTACTGTCGGTTTATAAATTATTCTTGTTTGAAGTAGTGTGTAATGTTAACATCTTAATTACGTTAATGTTTTCTCTTCCGGTTACATGTGCTATCCATTTTAGTAGTTGCTGTTGTTGATAGTCTTCGAGTGACGGAATTTCTGCTATTTGGTACAGTAGTGTGTCTGTGATTGTGTAGCACCAGATCATAGGGTTCGAAGAAGGATGGTACTCGCTAAGAGCTAGAGACTTCATTCGCACGAAGTCTTTTTTTTTAATCATTGATCAGAGAAAGCATTTTAGAGTTTCCCTAGGAGTTTGGCACTATGCCTGATCCATATGGTAATCTTGATTTGAAGAGGCTATTTAAGACCATGACTCGAACTTAATACTGCCTATGTTTAATATCTACAATAGTATAGACATTTACTCCTAACTTTTTTGTCTGAGCAAAAAATCAAAATCAAGATGGAAACGAAAAGAAAAAAAGAAATCAACAATATTATTTTCCTAAAAGACATTAAAAAAAGAACAAGAACTTAAAATTTAGAATTCCCAGGGTCTCTTATTCGTGCACATGTGTAGACGCACCCACATAAATATATTCAGTCCAATAAAGTCCTGAAAGACAAAATGCATCACAGGAAAATTTTTCTCCACTTTGTCATCCAAAATTGTTCTTGATATATAAAAATGTATATATCGTTATCCAATATATATATATATATGGTGGACTCTCCCGTAGTATTCAAGCAGCTCAGTTCCCAGGAAATGACAGCCAGACACCAGCACATATGATTTTGATTATAGCGATGAAGGTTGTATGCAGAACAAACTACACTTTTTGAAGGGCTGAATACAGAGACCTGGTACACTACGTACCACAAGATCCCCAGACGACCCTCCTCAGGTTTTGAATTCAGAGTTGTCCTTCTCCTAGACCAGTTGCCATCCAAGGCTATAGAACCCGGCCTGTCCTGCTATTAACCACAGCTACTAAGAGAAGAGAATTAATATTTTTCCAAGGGTATTAGCACGTAAATGAATGTAATGGATTCGACTGGAATTTGAACTCGGCTCTCCGATTCCACAATCCGAGCCGCTATCCACTACTCCATCGTGTTTATTATTAACTGTTACATTGAAACTTACAAGGAACTTGTATGTTACAATGTAAAAGTTTCTAATAAATAACTATTGCTCTACTCTTGCATTGAGCCCTTTTTCAAATTAAAGTTATGAACGTTTGAATTTATATTCTTTACGTTCTTTTACATTTGTATGTATATATATATATATGTGTGTGTGTGTGTGTGTGTGTGTGTGTGTGTGTGTGTGTGTGTGTGTGTGTGTGTGTGTGTATTTGGGCAGCAATTCCTTTTATACAAGTTTCATTAAAAAAAGGGAAATTACTGAGTTTTTATTTAATTTTTCTTGTAGTCTTAAAATTATTTCTTTTCTGAACATAATTTATGTTGAAATTGTCCGAATATCTTGTATGTCCGAGCACTTTCGGCTATATTTCAGCCATGGTCAAGGATGATTTTACTTTTACTCTTAACTTACTTTTCTTTACGTATGCATCTAGAGTTATAAGAAAGTTTTTATTTTCCAAACACGGCCAGCGCCTTGTGGCTGTAGTCATAGTTGATGTTAATTTCCTGTCTTTTGCTTCGGTTATTTTTAGCATTTTGACATGTGGATGAGGCTATTATATTTGTGTTGTCTACGAGTATGTTACGGATAGAGTTTGACAGCGACCTAGATCAGATATGACCAGAGAGATGTAACACGTGTCTTCTTGATAGGCATGTCGTAGTATATCCATTTTGTTCGGTGAATCTATAGCGAAGAAAACGACGACTTACCTCGTCAAACCATTCTACGACGGAAAAAGTGGCGAAAAAGAAAATTACTTATCAAACAAAAGGGCACGTATTCCGCACAACATGCTGAGAATGGAATGTTTGAATTAAAGAAAAAAAAAACAAGTCCGTCGCAGGAGTCGCTATAAAAGTATTTTGATATGCAAATTACTGAACATCCTCTCCCAGCTGTCGACGAATGAAAAAAATAGGTTCTGCCGATAAAAGCATTTGGTTTTCTCGATTCGAGATCGGAAAATTTGGGCAGTAACGCTCGTAGCCCATATACTAAAGGTTGGAGTGTTGGTTTTTTGAGCGAGTTGGACAAGCTTTTGGAAATTGAACTGTTAAGTTTTTGATTTTATTTTCTAAAACATTTTTGAATTCTTCAGTTTTTAGTTTATTTGTGTATTTTTTATTTTTTTCGTTTTTGTTTATTTCCTTCATTTTTTTTCCTTTCTTGCATTTTTACCCTCCCCACTATTTTTGTTTGCATTACTTTGTTTTGTATTTATTTGTGTAGAGGGGCCGCGGCTGTTATGTTGTTGATAGAAGTCAGACGTAGAAGAAACGCAAGTAAGGTTCAGATACTCCTGCCCGCCGGGCCCAACTACATAAAAAGGTTGGACTTTGATTAAGTCCAAAGAAGAAGGCAAAGAAAGCAAACAAAACACAAGACCGATAATATATGTATATACAAATATATATTAATAACAAGTTACAATACATGGAAACAGTACAAAGGACGAAGTGTGTGTGAATATTCCGTATGTGCGTGCGTGTGTGAATATTCTGTATGTGCGTGCGTGTGTGTGTATTGTGCTTAGCGTGTTTCCACGCTATCCCTTGTTAGCGCCTACATTTCGAGGTTGATAGCTGAAATCCTGAAGGAAAAAGAGATAGAGGCGAAGGGTCAGCGGCTATTTATAGCCAGGGAAGAGAGACCCCTGGTGAAAGGGTTAACGGACTAAAGGAGGAGTTAACTCCGACATTTGTTTGAATTATCTTTGGTTGTCCACGTTTTTCTTACGTTTTATTTTTCGTATTATTTTCTGTTTATCCTTTTTTGAAAGATTGAAAAAAAAAAAAAATTAAGTCAAACGTAAACATGACTCCACCAGTGGAAACACCGCCGGTGCACACCCAAAGTTTGTCACCTGCGAAAACACAGGCCTGGTCTGAAAGTGGACCGAGGAAAAAAGACCGCGCGTATTACGAAGAACAACGGGTGAAATACGAAGAGTATATAAAAGGGAATGACTTTGTAACAATCCCGCAGGCCTTGAACGCTATAAAGGTAAAAGTTATATCTCTGCTGATAACAGATGTCAAAAGCCACAGACTCATTGGAGTCAACAGAGACAATGTGGAGGATGCGTTGAAGACCCTCAAGATTGCCCCCAAGATGTTGGCCCGCAGAAGTAATGCGGGACATTCTGCTTGGTTCAGAGCAAGAGGCAAAGCAGCTGGCCGGGAATATCTTATCCACAGCAAACTTGCGGCTCCAAACGGAGTATATGGGGACAAGAAAAACCAAAATAACAGTTCACGGCGTTCCTGTCGACATTCCCCAGGACAGAATGGGAGCGTTTTTTGCAAAGTTTGGCCAAGTGGAGGAAGTGAGTGCGGTCAGAAGCAAGTCTGGGATAGCAACGGGAGACATTGTGCTACAAGTGGTCCTCGACAGAGACAATTTTCGGGACATCCCAAACGTGCTAACTTGCCGGGATAAGAGAATGCTGGTGGAGGGTAGGAGGCCGTGTTGTTGGGCGGGTGGTGCGGTAGGGCACATGGCGATGGAGTACCCCGGGAAAAAGGACCAGCGGCCAACAAAGGAGACGCCAGCAGTAGCAGCAGCAGCGGCAGAGGTGGCACCAACGAAAGAAAAGGCCGCCCCGGGAGCCTGGACTGAGGTGAAGAAAGGGGGAAAAGTGGCAAATCCAGCCTCTCCCCCAGTGCGACAGAAGATGCAACAACAACAGAAGCCCCGGCAGCAGCAACAACCTCCTCAGCAACAACAGAATCACCAGCAGCCGAAACAGCAACAAAAACTGCAGCAAAAGGAGCAGCAGAAACAACAACAACAAAAACTACAGCAGGAGCAGCAGCAACACCTCCACAAACAGAAGCAGGTGGAGAAAGAAACACCAATGGAGATGGACAGAATGCCTCCACCGTGAGCTGCATCCCTGAAAAGAAGCAGGAAAGAAGATCCAGAGGAAATAGAACCAAGACATTCTGGTCGTAGCAGGGCGGAGCGAAGCATGGACAGAACCAGGCGGCACTCCTTCCCTGCTTCGCCAACAAGATCTTCCAGCTCCCCCAAAGTTAAGAGCGTCCTTTCTTCCCCTTCCCGTGCTCCATCCCCCTCTTTCCCCATTACACCCCTAAGTTCACCTGCTACTTCTCCGCACACGTCTCCCCCCCCCCCCATCGTGCAAGGGAGAAGAAAAAAAAAAGAAAAAATACTTCCCGGGTCCCGATGGGATTTGTAAAGTGGATAAGGAGGAGGCCAAAAAAGGCCTGTCTAAGCAAAAAAGGGCACTTTTGGGGCTCCTGTTTAAACTTGAGGAGGTGGATGGGAAGTCGGTGGAAGACCCTCGAAACTTCCCTAACGCCCCGGGAGTCATCACCGTCGTAAGAGACACTGGGGCATACTTGAAAGTGTGGAGCCATATAAATGAGGCTCAAGTAGCCTACCCTAAAATAAGGGTGTGTGAAGAAAATAATGAAGACCTGAAAAAAATGAGGAATTTTTGCTCTGGGAGGGTTCCTGTTCTTCTCCATCTTTGTATAGAGCTATTAAACTAACATACCCTACGGACGTTGGCGGTATTGTCCTGGGTGGTCGTATGACGACCGAGTTGGGTACAGGGAACCTGGGACATTCCGTCGGGGTCCTTACAGCTGCGGATTTTCGCCCCGTATGTGAATAGGTTAATTCTGTTTTTCTATTTTACAGGACTTAGAAGATGTCAATTAAGATAGCTACGCTGAATGAAAGGAACTTGAGGGATCGTGGATGTTGCCGCGATCGAAGAGACCCACTTTGTTTGCAGTTCCGATGCGTGTGGGCTGGAGGATGACTTTGTCGTCTATTCAGCATATGGGGACCGGTTTGCCAGGGGAGTTTCTTTGCTTGTCAGACGGACTCTTGATGCGAAGGTGGACCTTGTGCATACCGATGCCGAGGGCCGGTTGATCGTGGCCGATATTGCCGTGAAAAGTGGTTCGTTCCGAGTCGTTGCGGTTTATGCGCCCAATGACCGGGAGGAGCGGGTCTCGTTTTTTTCGGCGGTTGGGGCCGTTCCTAGTGGATTCAACGCGCCTAGTTTTAATGGGGGACTGGAATGCCATCCTGGACCCCAAGTTAGACAGGGGGCGGGGTGCTAGTGGGAGAAGGGGCGATCGTAGCCTGGTTGATCTTATCAACGATTATGGTCTCGTCGATAGATACCGGGTCGATCACCCCGGGGGGAAAATGTGGACGTGGGCTCTTAATTGGCCTTTTGAAGAGGTAGTTAACTACCTTGACAGAATGTTAGTTAGAAGAGCCGACATAGATCTACTAGATTGTCCCACGTTCCATTGATCACTCTGATGAAAAAGGGCAAGGATGGTGGGGTGAAACTAGATGATTACAGGCCCATAACTCTGCTAAACACAGAGTTAAAGATTTTGGCCAAGATCCTGCAGGAGCGTTTGCAGTCAGTTGCCGAGTCTCTGTTGGGTCCTGAGCAGACTTGTTCTGTTAGGGGCCAAACAATTCAGAGCAACCAGCATCTGATCCGCACGATCATAGAGGGTGTAAAAGACGACGAAGAAGCCGCGCTGATCAATTTGGATCAGTCCAAGGCATTGGATAGGGTCGACCATCGCTACCTTGATACTGTCCCGCAGGCTGCTGGATTCGCACCCAACTTCTGCCGCTGGATTAGCCTCCTGTATCGATCCCCCAGTGCTGTGGTATAGGTGAACGGAAGGTTGTCGGACGCTTTTGTACTGTTTAGGACGATTCGTCAGGGTTGTCCGCTGTCACCTCTCCTTTATGCTTTGGCGTTGGAGCCTCTCCTTCGCCGGCTGAGGGACGAGGCGTGCAGTCCGACCGTACGTGGAATCGTCGTTCCTGGAG
Organism: Acanthosepion pharaonis; assembly: GCA_903632075.3. Classification (NCBI taxonomy): domain Eukaryota; kingdom Metazoa; phylum Mollusca; class Cephalopoda; order Sepiida; family Sepiidae; genus Acanthosepion; species Acanthosepion pharaonis. The sequence goes on from CAHIKZ030004486.1 coordinate 2,798,368, forward strand.
GGTCTCGAGCCAGGGTTTCCGCGTACGCCGATGACGTATCTGCTTTCGTGTCGTCCCGCAGCGACATTGAGGCGGGTGCAGAAGGCGCTTGATCGGTACGAGAAAGTGACAGGGGCCAAGATAAACCGCGACAAGTCGTCCGGCTTGCGGGTAGGTGCCTGGAAGGGGGTCGATCTTCCGGGCCGCTTCGGTTGGACGGACGGTCCTGTCCGCATTCTTGGAGTGTGGTTTGGACCCGACCTCCAGCTGGAGAAGAATTGGTCTCAAGTACGAGCAAAGGTCGATTCTGCCGGTCAAACTTGGAATCGACGGAGGTTGTCCGTGAAGGGCAGGGCGGAGGTGTGTGTTACATACATTTTCCCCCTGATTCTTTATCGATTGTCCGTACTTCCTCTCTGTAAGACCCACAGGCAGGTGCTCGAGCGATCGCTATCCTCCATTTTATGGAGGGGACGCGGGAATCGGGTCGACAGACGAGTCTGCACTAAGCGTCTGTGTCATGGGGCGCTGGGAATGCCGCACCTGATGAGTCACATCCGTGCCTCTAGGTTGGCTATCCTACGCCGTGCATTGACTGGAGGAGATCTGATGCTGGAGGGGATTGTTAGGGACGCGTTCCCTGGCCTTACCAGCAGACCCCCCATCTCGCGGGTTGAGCGCCGTAGTAAACCGGGGGATCAATCGGTTTTTCTTCGCGAGTGTCGGTCGGCCTTGAGGGCCGTTCCTCGGTCCAGTGACCTTTCACGGCCTAGGAAGGTCTTCTATCGTGGATTAGTAGAGGGGCCCGCGAAGGATCTCCTACGAGATACGCTCGGCTTGTCGGATGAGGAGTATCGCTCCTACTGGTATTTGGGGCCAGCGGCAGACTACCTCAGTAACCCTGAGTTTTTGCTTAGCTGGCGATCAACTCGGAATCGGCTGCCTCTCAACGACAATGCTTTCATATGGGGCTTGGATGATTTGCCAGACTGTGAACGGTGTGGCCTTGGCTTAGAGGAAACGGCTTCGTACGCCTTCTACCATTGCCCACGGGTCCGCCCCTTATGGGACCATGTCGGCGAGCTGAAGGCTTGTCTCGCTCCCGAACAACTCGTGCTCATTGATCGCGCATACGCGTGTGACAATGTATCGCCCCCGTATTCCGGGATGAAACGGATGGTGTTTCCGACGCTGCTAGCCACGGCTCGAATGGTGATTTGGACGACGCGAAAGGAGGAAGTCTTGCGAGGCAACCGTCTTTCTTATCAGGATCTAATCCGATTCTTTGAGCATCAGCTCAAGATAAAGATTAGATCGGATAGAAAACGATTGCATTCGACAGTCTTTAGCGAAAAGTGGGTAAAAGAGGCGAGCTTGGTTCGTGTGAACGGGGCTAGCCTTGATTTTCTCTTCTAGGTCAACCTATGGCACATCGGGGTGGCTTCCTGTGGAGCCCTCCCCTTGGTTAGGTTAGACAAGCTTCAGTGTTTTTTCTTTGTGTTGTGGAAGTAATCTGCGACAACTACTTCCTTTGCTTTCAGAACGCTTACAGAATCTCTATATAATTTATGTGCAGAAAAGAAAAAAATGAAACAATTATATATATATATATATATATATATATATATATATATATATATATATATAATGAACTCTTCCGTCGGTTTCGACGTATGAGGATCTGACAGCTTAGTTGATTCAGCTATGAAATTTTGTGCGATAATCTTAAGTGGCATTTAAGACCCGCTAGTGATTTACAAAGGAGATTGGATGGTTTGAGAAGCGTGGAACCACATTTTAATTGCTGTTGTTATCAGGTCCGCCCTGACTCGAGGTGGTAGCCCCTGTTAGAGTCCCAGCTATGGGCAAATAGTGTCTACCAAGGCTGACCAAGGTCTTTAGTGTTATAGAACACGATTGGTCTAGGAGACGAAAAACTCTTACACGAAAAGCCTAAGGTATATTGTCTGCTTCATCTGTGGCATGTATTTGCACCGACTAAGTGTATCAATTGTTCCGAAAAGTGTGGATGGTTCTGCACAAGCCTTCACCACTTTAATCAAATCACTTGTGTGGGTTTTCTGAAGGTTTACCTTGATTCGTTCTTATCCACACAGTTCACTTGTAAGAGATGGCGAGAGAGTGAAGGCAACGGGGTCAGGGATATTACTGGAAGGCTCTAGCTGGAGCTCTACACAGTGGCAGACCGATGGGTGGTGGCCATTCATATACATACATACATACATATATATATATATATATATATATATATATATATATATGTGTGTGTGTGTGTGTGTGTGTGTGTGTGTGTAGACACAAGGAATGTTAAAAGAGTCATGTTAAAAAGATAAAAAATAAAAAAACAAATAAAAACTACAGACAAAATTTCATTTTCTCCATCAAGACATTCATTTCTGCAGTTCCCTGCTACCAGAAAGCAGAAATATTCATATATATATATATTACTGCCATGAATAGACTTCCATCGCAGAACACCTTATAAATAGCCATACTTGTGCTGTTAGTTTTAATGGGGACGCTTTGACCATCCTTAGCAAGTCCCACTCAAATTAAAAGTGTTGGAGGCCATCTATATTCTATCTTTAAAGCCTTCTCTTTGTAAACAGAAGGACTTTATATTAGGCCTCCAACTAATTACCATTTAATTTTTTCCCACCAATAAACTTTATCCATTCTTCTTTTTTTTATGATATAATTTACTCTATTTACCTCGATTTAGCTCTGTTGAGCGACGTTCGAAACCGGTTAGCTAGCCCGTTTTTCATTTTGACTTTTTATTATTATGAGTGGTAATAATAAAACTAATTTATGTCTATTCATGGCAGTGATAAAATTTTGTACCACCAAACATATCTTTAAAATATATATATATATATATATATATATATATATATATATATATATATATACCGGATGTAACAGCAAAATTGTCCAAATCCAAAATTGTCCCAAGGCATGGGATAATGATCCACAAAATGTTCAATATCCAAAAAAAAAGAAGAAAAAAAACACGCTAAACTAATTGAGTTTCATTTTTGCATGTTTTCAGATAAGACGTTTAGCCATCTTGACAACATTTGTTGTAAGATCACAAAAAAAACCTTCGAGATATTCAGCTAGAAAGAGAACAGGTTAAAATCGTTTTGGGTCAGCCCCACTATGTCTTCCCAAGTGAGCATTAGTAAGAGGAAAAATATCATTCAGGCCTTTAGTAATGGCACCAATATTCATACTCTGGCTTCCATCTTCAAAGTCTATTACAGAACCATTAAGACAACGGTGAATAAGTTTAAAAAAGACAGAACAGTAGAGAGAAAAATTGTATCAAAAGGTCACAACAGGAAGAGGGATCATCATTTCAACTTAGAGCTAAATACATTCTTAATGTTCGAAGTTGAGTCCAATTCCAGTCAGATATCTTTAAACATTTCTAAGATACAAAGTTTAATCTTACAATTAGAAAATTTGCTGTTAGACGATTTAGACAATTTTGCTGTTACATCCATTTATATATATATATATATATATATATATATATAATTATTTATTTAAAAATATGATTCCAACGATATATAAGAGTTCTCATGTTTCAAAACAAGAGCCGAAAACTTCAATATAATTATTTGAATTAAAATACTAAGCTCTGTTCCATCTTCAAGCGAAATTTTTTTGGGAAGTTTTCGGCTCTTGTTTTGAAACATGAGAACACTTATGTAGCGTTAGAGTCATATTTTTAAATAAATAATTATATTTATGCTCTACTTTTGTATCGAGCACTATTTTTTAAATATAATAACAAAAATACTAAAGAACTTTGGATTATTTGCCTAACGAGTTCTTTCCTATTTTCTATATATTTTCACATACACACAAAAACACACAAAAATTGTCTAAATCGTCTAACAGCAAATATATATATATATATATATATATATATATATATATATGATAAAAATATTGTTTTAATGCATGATACATTTAGGGGTAAAAGTGATTAATATCAGGGATAGAACCTATGTAAATCTAAAGGCGTAAACTGGTTAACACCGCGCGGTGACAGAGTATTTTTTGCTTAAATACAATATTCAGGGCATGTGTGTTGACTCTCAAAGGGGGACGAATCCTTTCATGAGATCAACAGCCAACTATCAAGAGGTGAGGTAAGCACCCTGGAGACATAATTTGGTTTGGATCCAGCCGCGTGGTAAGCTCACTGGAAATGTTGGAACCGTTAGACTTCAAACTCGAAGTTGGAAAATTCTGATGTATTACCTGCGGCTTAAGAGCATCCACTTGGTTCATGCTGTTCTGGCTTAAAGAATGGGATTCACTCAGTGCAATGTCTTATACCACATTAATACATTTTATATTCGCTAATATGCCAACAGTACTCATATATATATATATATATATATATATATATATAGAGAGAGAGAGATAGATAGATAGATAGATAGATAGATAATATTAGTGGTAAATATACATACATATGCAAAATATATAAATACCCATACATGTATATTTTTTTTAATAAAAATTCAAGAGGAAGAATCCAGGTAGAACTCAATGTCTAGGACAGAGTAAGGATATAATAAAAAAGGCTTAAACACTAATATTCCATGGTCATAATTTATTCCATTGGAATCGTAAATACGATCCAATTCATCAGACCTACAAATTCAAAAAGAAAACAGAAAAAATAACTCCGGAAATAAAAACAGAATTTAGAGAGAGAGTAAGTATGAGGAGGAGGGAGATTAAACCTTAACAGAGAGAATTTTAGGAGAGGTGGGTGGAAGGGGTTTAAGTAAGAGAAAAATGATTGTTGTCGGATGTCTAATGCATAAAGATACACTTCGTGGTGACATACACACACCATAGACGATCTAATGTTGAAGATCAGAATAAGAGAGAGGGAAAGGAAAAAAGAGGTGGGGGAGAGATGGGGCGAAGGAAAGTCAAATTGAAGGACATTTACTGAAAGGGACGCTTTGTAATTGAGAAAATTTGACAAATTTAATATCGACTACAGGTTACAAATCAAATATAAACATATAAAAAATAAATATAACGATTATCTAATCCAGCAAGGACCTATATTTCTATGTTCAAAAACACACGGGAATACACACATACACAATAACATATACACGTATATACATACACATAGGCGTGTACCCACATACACATACCCATGTACACACATATAAAAATATAAAAATATATTCACATATCCACGCATACACATATTCATCTATATCCATATACACACTTTTTCCATCCATATACATACATACACATGCACACATGCATATATCTAAGCATGTTCACACACACACACACACACACACACACACACACACACACACACACACATATATATGTGTGTGTGTGTGTGTGTGTGTGTGTGTGTATTAGAAATGACAGAATGGACCTGAAGATATAAACAACCGCTATATATTATTACTTCATTGATGCATGTTTCATTAAATAATATAGACAAGTTTTATCTATTTATTTTAAGTAAGTTCCTTTCATATTGTCTGATGAACTTAATAACATTATCATTGAAAGACGAAAGGAAATCACAATATTGATACATGTTTAAATCCAATCTAAGATTTCGGTTTACATAAGCCATTATCAAAGATAATAAAGAGTAGTAATAGAGGATAGACTAGAAATGGCGATCGTATAGACATCACGCTACTACCTACATGCGTTTCTCCCATGGTTACGTGATCCACTTAATTCAATAATGGGATTGCCTGTGTTTGCTCACTGGCGATCTATGTTCAAACTCAAATGTCGGCAGTGACACTTTATTCCTATATAACAATTTTTAAAAGTTAAAATTTTAATTACTAAAATTTATTTGCTTTTATTTTTCAGCCTTTTTCCAAGCACCTCTTACTACCAAATGTTCAAATTTGGATTCGTCTGTTCACAATAAATTTTACTAAATTACGAATCTATATCTATAATTCTCAAAATGTGTGTGTTTATCTGAATGTCTGTGTGTGTGATCGGATGTTGTTTATGCATTTTCACAGTTTTCATCTAATTTCGATGATTTGTTTTTGTTTGATAGATAATTCTTCAGTGCCGGTTTTGAGCCCAAATTGGCTGGAAAAACTTACAACCTTGAAGGTGTAAAATCGAAAAAACTGATTTTTTACACTCTGCACAAAAATCAAAAGTAAAATTTAATGTCTGTAAAAAAACAGCGTGCAATCAATTTAGAGAGATGAAATCCTAACGCAAAAGATTATTAGCATTATGAAAAAATTATATTATAAATAAAAATAACTGTATATTATTATTATGACGGACAATGGAAGCAGTTCCTTGCAAGATTGAGAACGCAAAAACAGCCTTTTCAGGGCCACACCCAATTGTTGTTACTAATATTGATTTTCCGGAGGGGGTGACTTTAAATTTATACTGCTCCAATTGAACGGCAAAAATTCACAGCAATGAAACACCCGGTCGAAGATGGGTTATACTGCTAGTATTTTGTATGAGAAACATTGTATTTTGTTTTCACCATGAAGCCCTCAGTAGATGTTTTGAGATAAGTAAAATTTTCGACTCAGTTAAATGTTAATACGGTTTTTAAATGTTAACTCAACACTGACTAATGTTACAGACAAAACATGTGACTGTCTCTGAAGAAGAAAAGATTGTGCCATTACGACAGTATGTTTTTAATTTTGAAGTAATTTTCGCAAAATGACAAAATCAAAGCAGCTAATGATTTAGATGAAAGAACAAGTTAAAATGTTATTCAAAAAATACCAGTTTCAAATACAAATTGGCAAAAAGTTGAAGATTTCCAGACTTATGGTGCAATATTCATTAGAAATTGGTGCAAATGTTAAAAGAAAAAGATTTAGAGCAGCAAATATTAATCCTAAACAAAAGAAATAGAAAGTGACAAATTATCAGATTCTTCAATTATCACAGATATGTAACCCGCGCAAGAAGTAGTAACACGGTTTGAACTCATTTCATATATGTTGATATTCTTATTTTTGTTATATAGGAATAAAGTGTCGCTATCGACACTTGAGTTTTGAACATAGACTGTCAGTGAGCAAACACAGACGACCCCATTATTGAATTAAATAGATCACGTGACCATAGAGGAAACGCATAAGTAGGAAATCGCGTGACGTCTAAATTGATCGTTATTTCTACTCTATCCTCTATTACTATATGGACCGCTATTCTCTACTCTATTCACTGTATTATTTCTCTATTCGGATCATTTTACGGATTACTATTCGAACGAGTATTATTGAGCAGTGAGGCCTGGTGATAACGGATAGCGGTTTGAATTGAGGAGAGCCAAGTTCGAATTCCAGGTGAATCCATTATATTTACTTACGTGCTAATACTCTTGGGAAATGTATGAATACTCTTCTCTCTACAGCTATGGGTAAATAGCAGTACGGGCCGGGTTCTATATCCTTGGATAGAAAGAAATGGTAGCCTACTGCGGAAAAAAACCTGACTCGTCAGTCATGTATCGAAAGGTACATGATCGCCTACGTGTGTATCAGGTATGGCGCATGTGACTGATTATCGAGCAACTATTATTAGTGCGAGTGTTATTCGAAGGTGTCTGACACCAGTATTGTTCAACAGCGTTACTATAGTTGTATCTGCGATTACAAAGTCTCTACTACAACGAACATTACGAGTATTCGTTGCAAAAATTTACATTTCTGAAGAATATTATCATTAATAACTGTTTTTATCTGTAAAATTAAATTTTAGCGAAAGTCTGATAAAATCAAATAATCGATTTTGGTCACCATAATTTTAGCAGATTCAAAGAGTCACACGTAATGGACAATGGAAACTTTATCAAGATAAAACAAAAAGGGTGTTAAAGGAAAGTTTTTCCGTTTGTCTTTATTCAGATTGTCTTTCTATATATATAAGTTATTTATATCTGATTTTTATAGGCACACACACATATATATATATATATTTAATGTATTTCTTTATTTATACGTTATTTTTTACATATAGACTTATTTGAGTAAAGGCTCTGTTCTTTAATTAAACATTATCAATTACATTTACTGGCCTGAATGATCGAGAAATCTCGTAGAAAATATGCGTTCTCCGACAGGAATCGAACCTGTATCCACCATTAAGACTGGCGTGCTATGACCGTTCGGACACAAAGAATTTCCGATTAAGCAAAGCTCGAATTACTGCTTTTAACTTTTTTCTCTCTGTGGCTGAACACTCATAGCACGCCAAGGTTAATGGTGATGCGTACAGCGTACATGTTCGATTTCTCTTGGAGAACACACACACGAAGAAGTGAATAACTGCGGAACATCTGCTTACTTATAAAGGCACTCATATATATATATATATATATATATATATATATATATATATATATATATATATATATATATATGTATGTATGTATGTATAACTGTATAGTTTCATATGAAAATGAATGAATACGTTTTTGAGAAATCCTCAAAGCTTCTTTCAATCGGTCAACGATTAAAAAAAATCAGTATCCTCATTTAATCAGAAAAGATCGATTTTCTCCGACCGTTTTTAACCATAATATATATATATATATATATATATATATATATATATATATATGTGTGTGTGTGTGTGTGTGTGTGTGTGTGTGTGTGTGTGTGTGTAGAGAGTACATACATACATACGTACATACATACTTATGAACAAGCCATGATAGATAAATAATGAGCAGCCTTAGATAGCTAGCTAGATATGAACAGGCCAAGATAGATAAAACGAACCAATATATATATAAGGAACTGTATTCCTGATCAAACCAAACTGCTAAATAATTATATTGGTCATATTACTACATGCCTATCTAGACGATTCACGCTACACCTACCTGTTCATGGATCAATTAGGACTCATTTAAAAACACACGGAAATCTACCAAATTCCACCCGCAAACATACTAGTAGAGAATACAAGTATAATAACCTCATCCACATGTAAAAATGATAATGGAACATTAATAATAAAAAAGGAAAAGCCAACGCTCAGTATCAGTAAAAATGTGCTGACCGTGTTTGGAAAATAAAACATTTCGATAACTTCAAACACACACATAATAAAAACACACATTCATTTATAAATAAAAGGAATAAACGTCGTCCTTGATAATGGTTAAAAGAACAGACGAAATATACAAACAGATATACAAACATTTTGGAAAGTTTTTATACACTTTGTATCGAGAAAAGAGAAAACCTTACGAACGCAAGAAAAATTAAATAGAAAAGCTTAACCGCAGTACCTTGTCAGTCGCCTTTAACACACACACACACACACACACACACACACACACAAACACACACACACACACACACACATATATATATATATATATATAATGGACTCTCTCCTGTCGGTTTCGACGTATGAGGATCTGACAGCTTAGTTGATTCAGTTATGAAATTTTGTGTGATAATCTTAAGACCAGCTAGTGATTTACAAATGAGGCCACATATAGAGCAAGAGTGAGGATTGTGGGATGAGATCACTGTTAGATTGGCTGACCTTTTAGATCTTGCTCTCTTGAAGATGATTCAGACAAGCAGATTGAAAACTGCTGAGTCTACTAAAACACGTTGATCTCCATTCTACCCGCTCCAAGGCTAAGTACTCAAGGGTGTTACGTGGTATATTGACAGCTGACAAGTATATATATATATATATATATATATATATATATATATATAGATAGATAGATAGATAGATAGATAGATAGATATGAATAAGCCAAGATCGAAAGAAAGAAAGAATAGGAATGATAGCAATGACGTATACTCACCTTTCGGTACGTCTGAAAAATAATGTAAATCTTTTTTCAAGAAATATTTTTTCAAAAGAAGAATATCGTTATCTTTTTTTGCTTCTTTTTTTCTGTAATGAATTTACAAGGAAAGCAGAATAAAAATAAACAACTAAAACGCCATTTTAATTTATAACATTAAAGAAAAAAACAACGAATTTTTTAATATAAAATAATTGTAATACAGTCACGATTTGAAGATGACATGACAACAGTGAAGAGAAAGTGACGCCATTGAGAGTTACTTCCTCTTACATTACCTCTTCTTTTTTTTTTTTTTGTTCCTCTGACGTAGTCTTTAATGTCTTTGATATTTTACAGGGACATAGATAATACACAAATATTTTCAGAATGTTTACTTCTTCCAACAGAATTCAATGTAACCTTTCGGTAATATTAAAACGTTAAAAAAAGGTAACAGTTCATATGATCTCATTAAAATCTATGTGCATTTTGTGTGTGGAGACAATTTTGTTCAAATTAATACAATAATAATAACAGTTGTTTTTATTTCTGTAACATTCTTAATAAAAAATAAATGATTTATTGAAGTGTTATTAAAATGCAAAACCTCTTTTTTTTAAATAATGAATTTGTGTACATTTGGGGAGAATTCCTTTCTCTTTGTTTTTTTTTGGTTTTTTTTTTCTTAGATTTTTTTTCAAGGGTTTTAATAACATGAAGAAAAATCAAGGTTAAATTTTCGTTAGGAAAGAAATGGGAAAAAATTGATAATTTCTAGTCAAGGAAATAGAGTTAATTTTATTTATTTTTTTCAGTAAGAATAAAATATTATATCAGAAAGATTTGGGATTGCAAGGATTATAAAATACATTTTCGTATATTATTTTTTTTTGTATTTTTTATGCAGCCTTGAAAGAAGATGGTCAATTCTATAATTGCCGAGTTTCTTTTAATATTAAAAATATAAGATTACAATAAAAATTAATGACATGTAAAATGATTATATACATTGTTTACATTCAGACTAACAGCCACACCTTTGTTGATATTATCAGTACGTTTCAGGCGTTACACACTCCAGCCTTCTTCAGATGTATATGTCAATGTCTACGGATAACGCGTCTTATTATTTTTAATACTTCTCAGCTGTTGCTCACCATGCTTTGACATAATCTATACTACCTCTTCCAGGGATTGAACTCACAAAATCCGAATGTAAATAATGTAAATAATAACTCTTCACTCAAGAAATTTAATAGCATTTAACCTATTAACTGCAACAGCTGAGCCAGGTAACCGGTGAGACGGAAATTCACGTCATTCGCAGTTAATTGGCTACTGCATACATACATTTAAAAAAAAAAGATATTAAAATTCAGAATCCTTTAAAAGACATATATAGGAACAGTTTTAATGAGTTTTAGAAACATTAAGTCACGTGAAATAGAATTTGGTAAGTGCTGTATAATTTTGACATAAATAAGTGTAGGAAAAGTAAAAACAATTAATATAATTTTTAAATATAATAAAAATAATGATAATAATTTCTATTTTTCTTTTCTATTTGCTGCCCAGAGATTACTGAGATCAGTTATCAAACATTCAACATGATTCAATATTTTCGTTTTCTGTAAAATGCATATATATATATATATATATATATATATATATCAGAAAAATATATAGATTTTTATATGCCAGAACAATATTAGGAAAACTAATGATAAAGTGGAAAAAAATTGGGATACTTAAAAACAAAATTGATAAATAAGCAAAAAGAAACTAAATGAAATTGACTACACCAAAAGTGGGGCAAACTTTTCAGTGCAAGGGCCATATTCAAAAAATTTACAATTTTATTGGACCGCATTGAATATAATCCCCAAAATAATTAATATTTAAAATAGACAAAAAAGTCTTTTAAAGAAAAAAATGCAATTAATTTTTATTAATTCATATTCTAAAGTACTGTAGAGGATCCACATGAAACGCATTTATTTGAAAGACAAAATAACTCATAAAGTACTTTAAAACAATATTAAGTATTTTTAAGGTGAAGAAATACGGGAAACATTTGAAAGACAAAATTAACCCTGTTTTAAGAAAAAATATTTTTATTAATTAATATTATAAAGTAGAAAACATATTTATTTGAAAAACAAATTAACTCCGCGTAAAGAAATAAAAAGCAATTCTTACTAATATTTTAAAGTAGAAACTTCAAATAAAACACATATAAAGTAACTAAATTTAAAGAAAAAAAATAATTTAGATTCAAAGTAGAAACTTCACATGAAACAGATTTGTTTGAAAGCAAATTAATTCAGTTTAAAGAAGAAATATTGATATTTTGAATTAACTTCACATGAAAGAGATTTATTTGAAAAACAAAGTAACTCAGCAATAGAAGGATCTTAATGACTCAATGAAAATCATGTATCTGACTGCAGTCATTTAATTGTTTGTAATAATTAGGCGTCAATTTGCTTGTAACAATTATTTGGCATTGCTTGATAACTTTCTCTTTCAAATTTGCTAACATTTGGCGGGCTGAATGACTTCTTTTGGCCGGCTGCATATAGCCCGCGCTTCGTAGGTTGCCCACCCCTGGGTTACACTATATAACCAAACACCTATTATAAAAAAAAAGTTTAACATTTCAGCGTTGCCTTTTCTTCGTGTGTATTTATAATCACATCAACCTAAGCATTACTTTAGTCCGATTAAATCCTAAAGGACAAAATGCGTCAAACGAAATTCTTTTCCACTTTGTCATTCATTTTCCTTATATGTGTGTGTGTGTGTGTGTGTGTGTGTGTGTGTGTGTGTGTGTGTGTGTGCTGTGTTGTGTTGTGTGTGCGCGGGTATGTGAGTGTGCTGTGTTGTGTTGTGTTGCGTGTGTGTGCTGTGTTGTGTTGTGTGTTCGCGGGTATGTGAGTGTGCTGTGTTGTGTTGTGTTGTGTTGCGTGTGTGTGCTGTGTTGTGTTGCGTGTGTGTGTGTGCTGTGTTGTGTTGCGTGTGTGTGTGTGCTGTGTTGTGTTGTGTGTGTGCTGTCTTGTATGTGCTGTCTTGTGTTGTGTGTGCGTGTGTGTGTGCTGTGTTGCGTTGTGTGTGCTGTGTTGTGTTGCGTGTGTGTGTGTGCTGTGTTGTGTGTGTGTGTGTGCGTGTGTGTGTGCTGTGTTGTGTTGTGTGTGTGCTGTGTTGTGTGTGCTGTCTTGTGTTGTGTGTGCGTGTGTGTGTGCTGTGTTGTGTTGTGCGTGTGCTGTGTTGTGTTGTGTGTGTGTGCTGTGTTGTGTTGTGTGTGTATGTGCTGTGTTGTGTGTGCTGTGTTCCGTTGTGTGTGCGTGTGTGTGCGTACGTGTGTGCTGTTGCTGTGTTGTGTGTGCGCGTGGTGTGTGCGTATCTGTTTACAAAATTTCTATTTCTACACTGGTACACATCTTCAAATATCGTTATAAGTACGTAGAAATAAATACCCCCCACACAAATCTGTATTCATGCATACTTGTGAAATATATGTGCGTGTGTGCGTGTACATATACATACAAATGTATATTTTGACATGTCTCCAGATGTATTCATATGTAAGATGGAATTTATAAAAAAAATAATGGATGTTTAAAAATTTTATTCTGTTGTCATCGTTTCGCTCTATAAGAGCATGATCAGAACAACTCAAAAAAAAAATCGGAGGGAAAATACCGAGGGACGCTGAATTGTAGTAAGCATTTCCCTTTATTAGTAGTAAATATAGCTTTATAGCTATCACCGAAGTGCTACAAACGAATACAGAATTTTAAAGATTTAAAACTTTATAAATTATTATAATTAAAATTAAGAAAAAATGAAAACTTTATTATTCATCGAAAAAATTTTCTTGAGAAAATGGTGTTTTCTAATTATGTAGTAGTTTTATTCATTTTTTATTTTACGATTCAGTGCGAATTTTCGGTCCCGTTTTACAAAAACGAATGATGATTTGAATTCTCCAAGGACTTGTCCTTATAACTAATATAAAACTTAAGCCCTACAAAATGAATTTCGTAAAATCTCATAGAATTAAATAAGTGGGGAGAAACAGATGTAAAAACATTATTTTTACTCAGATTATCTCAACAAAGAAACGTTTCTAATATAATTTAGTTCATTTGAAAGTTTCATTAAAATCCGAGAATTGAGTTTTGCAAGAATTTCCAAATCAACGTGTTTTTCACTGCAAAAACACGCTAAAATTTTTCATATTAATACATAGTAACCCCCGACGAAAGAAAAATATTGTTAACCAAACTTTTGATTGTTTCTAAAAGGATTAAAAAATATAATCTTATAATAAGAAAAATCCTTTGTTCTTTCCTCTTAATAATAATAATAATAATACACACACACACACACACACACACACATATATATATATATATATATATATATATATATATATATATATATATATATATATAATTGTATAGTTTTCACGAAAGTGAATGAATACGTTTCAGAGAATACCTCCAAAGCTTCTTTCAATCGGTCAACGAATAGCTCACGATAAAAATAAAAAAATAAGTATCAATCATTTGATCAAAAAAGATCGATTTTCTCCGATCGTTTTTGGCCATAATATTACGCACCATCTGAAGATTTCTGTGAAAATTACAGAAACGCTGTGATATCTACAAAGTATGGCCAAGTTTGGCACAAAGTCAACACGGGTATCAAAATCGTGAAGATGCAAATCTCAATTGCTACCATCTTTCCTACAGGAGGCGCTTACTTTTCTAAGAAATCTGCCTTATTTTGGCACAATATCTCTTTTGAAACACCCAGTTCAGATCGCGGACGCTATATTATGCTAATGATCTTAATACGGTTAAGTCTCTCTTGAGTTTGGACATTGAAGGTGATAAGGTAATGTATTTATTTTTTGAATCATTTCACCCGACGCAAATGGGTTACAGGGAGTGGAAGTGAGAGAAAAGACTGCGTATAGGGAGGACTGAGGAAAGGACAAAAGATGAACGGGATTCAAGAAGATAGATGATGGCGATTGACGTTGCATTTACATTGTATTTATCAGGGAAGGGAGCTCCACTTGCGGGAGAAAAGTAAAAGTATCGGCTGCGTTTAACTATTTCAACAGTAAATAGGCGGGATCTTGATGCTAATCTAGTAGCACGCTTAAATTCATGCAGTCGGGACACCAGGGAAAAAAGCTCGGCAGAAAATGAAAATATTTGTCGTGAAGCCACGCTACATCGGTGAAAAAATGACTGAAGTCGAGATACCAGGTCAGGATAGATTGCAGATTTATGATTCCCATTTATCCTCAGAGATCCCAAGGCATTTTTACTCATATACACTTTTATCTTACTTTCATTCTAACCTGAGGAAGCCAAAGAGAGCAGACGCTCTCGGCGAAATGCGTCGTTAATAAATTTTCCACTTTGTTTCATTATCTTCATTTTTGCTGCAGATATTATTATGAATCCTACAAATACACATAAACAAGTCTGTAAATACGTCTAGTGAAGTCCCCAATGAGGTTCGACTACACTACACGAGCAGTGATCCGTTGCAAGGCTGGCGACACAAATGTCATATCAGCAAGCACGCTTCTGTAGATATCTCATGCGTAGCAAAGGACCATATTAGTAAAGTTCCCAATGAGGATAGACTATGCTCGAGTAGTGGAGATCTGTGAGATTTGTTTTCTTGCGATTGTTACACGGCAGGCATTATAATTCTCATATGAGCGAAAATATATATATGTAGATATTTCTTTAGATTAATCTAAATTGAACAAAAGATAATATTAATACAGTCCTCTGTGAGAACTGATTGCGCCATACAAGCGGTGATCTGTGAGAGTAGTTTTATTGGGCTTGGCGCTATAAATCTAATATCAACAAGCACACTTTATATATTCCTTTAATTTCTATAAATTGGCTTAGTATAGCATAGAACCATTAGTAGAGTCCCCAATGAGGAACGACTATGCTCAATTAGCAATGGTCTGAGGGATTAATTTCGTACCATCGCTACACGACAAGCATTGTTAACTTTATATCACGTTTACCCATATATATATGTTGGTGGAGACCCCCCGTGAGGATAGACTTCGCTACACTAATAGCGACAAATGAGATTAGCTTTTTAACTATCTGCAGACAGCAGGCGTTATCTACATTATATAAGCTCACTGTTGTGGATATTCTAGATTAGCTTAATGTAACACATTGATGGAGTTCCCAATGAGGACAGACTACACTACACTAACAGTGTTCTATGAGTTTAGATTTTTAAATATATGTACAGAACAGGCGTTATCAACATTATATAATGTATACTTTAAATATTTTGGATCAGCTTAGTATAGCAACACATTGATGGAGTTCCCAGTGAGGATCGACTACGCTACACAAGTAGTGGTATGTGGGATTACATTTCTTCCTTACACATCTTTTTCTATTATCGTCATATCAACAAACTCACTTCTGTAGATATTTCCTTATAAGAAAACATTCGGCATTCGTGGGCAAATTTGAGAAATCATTATTTTATAATATTGTAATTAATATTTATATCAATTTGGGACTAATTTATACATTCAGTCAGTTATGTGTTACGAGTAATACACGCTTAGGCGATCATGTATCTTTCGATACATGACTAATGAGGCAGATTTTTTTCCCGCAGTAGGTTACCATTTCTTTCTGTGGTAGACCAGTTGCCATCCAAGGCTATAGAACCCGGTCTGTCCTGCTATTTACTCATAGCAAGAGTTTTCATATCTTT
>CAHIKZ030004486.1:2822500-2832500 GCA_903632075.3 Acanthosepion pharaonis
ACTCTCTCTCTCACACACACACACACACACACACACACACACACACACACACACACAAAGAAGTCACTATTGAAGAAAAACGGGTAAAAGGCTCGTTAAGCATTCGGTAACTTTTGGGATCAGTCGACTGATTATTAGGTCAGACGTCAGAATTGAACTTTTTGTAGCATATCCAGCAAGGTTAAATTTGTAGATAAAAGAACACGACAAACGATGTAATAAAAAGTACTATCACTGGCAAAACAAAAAAAAAAGCGTTGTGGAGGACATATCATCTTACGTACCGTAGATATTGAGATATCGACCAGCGCAAGAGATTATATAAACGGATATGGTTGTTTAAACTAGAAAATTTCTAACACAAAGTTGGCAGACCTGGGACACATATTCTGCTTGGTTTTGGATGTTCACGTATCTTATATACCTTTGTAACAGCAAAATTGCTCAATAGTTAGATTAAGCTTTGAGACGTTTTATCTTAGAAATGATTAAAGATATCTTACTGGAATTATTCGATGTTTTCATAACACTATTGAACTCTACTTTGAAAAGTAAGAATGTATTTAGCTCTAAGTTGAAATGATGATCCCGCTTGCTGTTGTGACCTCCTGATTCAGTTTTCCTCTGTACTGTTCCCTCTTTTTAAAACTTATTCACCATTCTCTTGATGGTTCTTGAATGGACTTTGAATATGGAAGCCAGAGTATGAATATTGGTACCATTACTGAAAGCCTGAATGGTATTTTTCCTCTCACCATTTCTGAGTTTGGAAGAGAGTGGGAATAACACAAAACGATTTTATCCTGTTCTCTTTCTTGCTGAATGTCTCAAAGGGTTTTTCAGGGATTCTTACGACAGATGGTATCAAATTGTCTAAACGTCTTATCAGAAAACGTGGAAGAAAGAAACTCAATTAGTTTAGTGGTTCTTTTTATATATTAAACATTTTGTGGGATGGACAATTATGCCATGCTGTTACACCTTTTTGACAATTTTGCAGTTACACCCAGTATATATTGTGCTATAAACCTTGCATATTTAGTGTAGGTATCGCTGTTCTTAAGCAGTGCAGAAGATACTGAGAAATTGGTCAGGATTAAAGAGAAAAGGGTTTGCTAAAATATCAGCCCATTCTTTCGAAAAATCTTTTATCTTTTGCTATCCATGGCAAATTTGGGAGGAGATTCATCTTCCCACAAGAAAAGGACCCAAAATACTTTTAGAAAATTCTTCTCCTCTCTGCCGTGTCTCTTCAGGACGTGAGTGATCATGGCTCTCAACAATTTTCTGTCTTTTATAGCTCTTAATGTCTATTTTCTATCCCTATTCTTCTAACCATTTACACAAGCTCGCTTGCAGATTATGAGTTGTTTCCCCGCCCTCTCTCTCTCGCTCTCTCTCTTGTTTCAAATGTATCCTGTTTGTTTAGCGGAATATCAACTCCTCATGGGTCATTTAATGTCGAAATTTAAATTTCTTGAGAAGCATTCGTAATTTCTTTTACAATTGCTGGTAATATTTTTGTTTACAAAAGTATATCGCTGCTATTTTTATTTGCTATGATAATATGTTCATGGTACTCTTTACTATAAAAATGTATTTTTATACTTTCATTGTGTTTTGGCTCCAGTTTAGGGGTTAACTATTTGCCCATAGCTTGAACCCTAACAGCTGCTACAACACCGGATCAGGGTGGACCTGGGAACAACAGTAATTAAGAGTTGGTTCCACACCATTCAAAACCTCCCGATCAGAGGACTTGCAAGTGGATGTAGTTAATCGTCATGCCCAGGACGAAATATGCCCTGTGAAAGTCAGATCTTTTAAGCCTTCTTTCCGCATTAGGTGTCAAAATATTTCAACTGTCTTCAAAATATAAATGTCCTTTTTGCATACACTTTCTTTAAAACTTCCTTATTTCTCCCAGGTTCATTTTTTGGTAATCTCAGTATAGTTTTATAGAATAACATTTCTATTACTTCAAGATTTTCTTAATCTGTGAGAAGATTGTACAGCATTCACTGTAATATAGAAGGATTGATAATATATAACAGTTCAGTAATCTTTTCTTTGTTTCTAACAAAATTTTCCCGTTTTCTTCTTCTAGCCCATCTTCTATGTACCGTGTCCCTTCAGACCGTTGGATATCTAGAATTTCATGGACTTTGTAGCACTTAATAAATTTTGTATTATATATATATATATATATATATATATATATATATATATATATATATATATATATATATGCGTTTTAATAGGATATAAATTCCGTATAGAAGTGGAGAAATGATACAAAAGTGGAAAAAGCTTTTTTAATAACAACGCATTTCACCTTTGTGTGTCAGGTAAGCGTTTTCAGGTCTAGATGTTCTGGTTATGTAGACGCCTTTTGCTCAGGAATTTATCGCATTTCTCTACACCCCAACGCGCATATATATATATATATATATATATATATATATATATATATATAGTTTCCGGGCGATCCTCTTGAGTCATGTCTTGCCCGCTTCCTTCACCTCTGCGTCAATACTTTTACGCCAAGTCTGTTTTGTTCGACCCACTTGTTGATTCCAGTGAAGGTCCTGCCTAGTGACCCTAGAAGCAGGCTTGCGGAGTGTGTGGCCAATCCATCCCCATTTCCGTTTCTTGATGCCAATCTTGATTGGGGCTTGTCTAGTCCTGTTTCACAGTTGGGCATTGGAATCGACTTCCGGCCACCTGATATTGAGGTTGTTCATTGATTGTTAAATGTTTGAAGTTTTGGGATGTTGGTCTTAGTTACCCGCCAGTATAAGTGTCCATTTTGTTTTCTCTATTTCTTTTAAACTTCATCGTTGCTCACATGCTCAGTCCATGTTATTCTCAGAATCATTCCTTAGAACCACATTTCTGTTTCTTCGTCTTTTCTTCATCTGTTTGATTTTCCAGTATTCACTGCCATATAGGAGGAGTGAAATTACATAACATTTAAAATTACATAAAATCTTTTCTTTCTTTCTAACGAAATGTTCCTTCTTTTTATTATACTTTGCTTAGCTTTTGGAAGGCATCTTTCGCTATCCCAATGCACTTTCGGATTTCAGTGTCACCTTTTCTGCCCTCTGTGAAAACGCTTCCTTGATATATAAATACTATATCAAATCATATATTTGTGGCAGGAATTAAAAACTGCTGTTCATAAACGGAATCCATCGAATCTGAACGATACTGAATAGTTCTTCATGAAAGAATAGTTGATAATACCACACGAGAAATACAGAAACGTTATCGAAGGCTATACAAAAATTTCGGTCGGTCTGCTCTCCGGTCATCATCAGATGTATGTCGATCCGGTAAACCTCCGGGAAATTTCAAAATGAACCCTTTATCCAATCTCTGCGGATAGATTTCAATCTCGATTGTTTTCGCCCGTGTTTGTAAATCTCAGTGTTGTATCCTGACTCAAGCCAAAAAATACCAGAGAGTCTGAATCGGATTTATTTTCAATAAGGAACATCTGTAATAATCGATCTGTGGTGGCCCCCAATACATACTGTGCTCGCCTTAAAGATATACTAAAATAGACTTTGCACTTAGAGCAACATTGAAGCCAGATGCTTCAACAGGTTAACCTGGAAGATGCCATCATAGCCACCAGGTGCAGATTCGCACCTCGCCGGATACCAGTGGCTGAATCGACATTTAAACAAGTGGTGATGTAGCTGCGTTTAGGATCTACACGTGTTGGACAATCGATTAAAGAAATATATATAAGTAAACAATCAAGGGAGAATACTGAGAGAGTTTGCCAAATCCTCGCGAGATGAAGAATCCACGTTCGGAGAAAGTCCCTAAAATCATACACCTACTCGCCGATATTTATTGACGAAGTCCAGGATTGAATAAACAATAGTTTTACGTATGGGATACTGTGTTGTTATTAGTCTGTAAAACGAAAATATTACATTACACTTTATATATACGACTGTATTTCATAGTAAACAAAAACATTTAAATTTAAATATGTATACCAGCAAACATATTCTTCTATATACCGTGTCCATTCAGGACGTTAATCATAGCTTTCCACAATTTTCTGTCCTTTATAGATCTTAATATATATATATTTTTTCTTTTTGTTATCTCTTCTAGACCCTGTTCGGCCATCCATTTGTTCAAGCTCGTTAGGAGGGTGTTGTGTTATTTTTCTCTGCCCCTCTTGTTTTCAATACGTCTAGGGAGTATCAAATTTTCCAAGCCTTCTTTCTTCATGACGTGTCCTACAAATTCTGTCTCTTCCTGATGTTAAGTATAAGTGACCTTTATTTGTTGGCTTCTCACAATGCATCTGCAAATAGATTGCTTGTTGATATAGAAAATGGATTATAAATTTCAGAAAGATATTAGAACGTGCATTTATTTAAGTTAGTGATTTTTAATTAAAAAATACGAAAAAAAATTGTATGTCTTCAATATATATTCTTAAGTAAAGAAAAAATATTCTTGTAATATAATTGATTCATACGGAACTTTTATATCACAGCACGTCTCAATGTCACCATGAGCGTTTCATTTGGGATCAGGAAAATGGTTGATAGCAGCGTTACAGTGCCGTTGCCAGAATGTGACATAGCCTCCAAGAAAAATACAATGCGTCTGAAATGTTATAAGAACATTCCGGGATAAGTCGGTATATATAATGGCTGCCGATAATAATCCCGAAACTTAAAATCCCGAATGTCGAAATCCTGAAATTTAAAATCCCGAAATTTAAAATCCCGAATTTATAAAATCCCGAATTCATTTTTAAAATTAAAAATTAAAAATACAGTCTAACCCGGATATAAGAGACCCGGATATAAGAGAAACCCGGATATAAGAGAGATTTTCTCTGGTCCCAAATTAGAGTCGGTGTTAATGTATATAAAATAGTCCAAACCCGGATATAAGAGAAACCCGGATATAAGAGACTTCTTCTCCGGTCCCGACAACTCTCTTATGTCCGGGTTACACTGTATAAAATCAGAATCTGGCATGGGTGATAGGAAAATTTAGTAGGCAATGCTCATGTCGGTGTTTGTCACATTATTGGTGAGTTTCAAAAAGCTCAGCAACACGTAGAAAATGAATGTGAATGCATTCTCTGAGAAGAGTCTTGTCCATAAAAAAAAATTGTGTTTTATCGTGATGAAAGGCTTAAAAATATAGTTAACGATCGTTAAAAGCGACCAGATCTTATAGAATATCTTAGGGCTCTTGCTCATAAGCATCCATTATAAATTATTCATAGATTCTGGTTTTATATTTTTTAATGAATCTTGAATGTTTTACATGTATAAACCCAATTAAAACGGTATTTTCTAAATGTTTAGAAATAAAGGTATTTCTAATATTTTCCTTTTTCAATTTCTCCAGAAGATTATTTTTCGGAATTCCGATCTTTCAGGATTTTAAATTTCGGTATTCTAATCTCTTGGGATTTTGATACATTCAGGATTTCAAATTTCGGGCTTTTTAATTTTAGGATTTTGATATTTGGGATTTTAAGATTCGGAATTATAAGCCAACATCGAAATGCGATTGGTTATTTCATTTGGTAATATTTATTTATTTATTTATTTTGGTTATGGATTTCGGTCAATCGTCGTCTTTTCTCTCTTTGAATCCTGTTCTTTTATTATCCTTTCTGCTTAATAATGATTTTCTCAAATTGTTTCCCCTATTTCTTAGTTGCTTTTTCGGTTTGCTTGTGATGAAATGATAAAGTAACTGTTTTGCTTTATCAAGAACTAGCTTAAAAACTCTACTCTAGACCAGCTTAGAAAACAGCAATGATAGTTTTCAAGAAATAACTTTGAATTCTTCAATTCACTCCATGGAATTTCAAAGCTTCACTAACTCTGATTCGGACTATAAGTCCAGTTCCAGCCAAAAGACCCGTTTAGGCCAAAAGTGCGAAATTCCAGTTCAGGCCAAAAACAGTCCTTCAAATCACAAACTCCGTGAAACTTCAATTGAGTTGCGTTCTTCAAATCACAAAACCTGGGGAACTTGAAAACCTCACATCAAGAAATCTTGCTTTAAATTCTGATTCCTTGGCATTTTGAAGAAATAAAATTAATTTCATCAAATAATAAAATTTTGGAGATATTTTAAACTGAATTTAAAACAAAAAAAATAATTCACAAAGTTTTTGTGTTACTTTAATCTTAATATAAATTAAACACTTTTAAAATCACTATTTTTATTTTAGTTATTTTAAAATTGAAATTTTTAACTATTCCCACGTCATTCGTACACAAATCCCAATGTTGGATGTTCAAGCACCAAATGAAGAGCAGATTTTCAATCCAGGGATCATCTTGATTCCAAAAAGCTATAATATGTATATTCAGAGCAAGTGTGTCACACGTTAGAGGAGTTTCAAACACACAAACAGACAGACAGATTGAATTTGCCGTTTATTTTTTTAGACGGATATAATCTTCACAATATTTTAGGTTGTCACATACATTCGGCCATTTTTTTTGTGATATTCTGCAAATGATCTCGAATAATTATCTTGCTTAGAAATTTTGCTTCTTATTAACTCTGGTCATCCTGTGAAACTTGTTTAACCTTATTGAAAATTTTTTCAGATTAAACAATCTTTTGAAATGGAATGCCAACCAGACAAGTACGAGCATGTTCAATATCTTCTCTTTGCTTTTAATCAAAGTCACAAACCTTCTAGAAATATTTATTCTCTATGGAGATGACTTCATTACCGACAGAATGGCGTAGAAACGATTTTACTGTTTCAATTAGGGGAAGTTCAAACTCACAGACTGTCCGCGCTCTGGCCGACCAATTCATTTTGATGAGAACCAATTGCACGCGATTAAACTGACGGTAGTGGAGGAGCGATGGGATTTCTTTCTCTTGGTCAATGCGTGTGGCACGCATGCGCCGTGTTTCTGTTTAGTTTCGGAAGACATCCTTAGCTATACCTCTGCGCACCCAGACATCTGTGCCGCATTTTTCATCGTCTGCATTTCTGTACCTGTTTGATTCTAACGGTCACCAATATGTAACATCAAATTTGGGTTACCTCTTTTGCTGACGACCACTGAGTGAAGAATTTGCCGTTTATTTATTTAGATAGAAGACTTAGATATTCAGCTGATGAATTTAAGTAAATAATAATGCCAGATTCTAACTCAGACAGGAGTCCTTTATATTGAATAAGCATCTTCATCTAAAAGAAGACTGAAGTGCGAACAGAGACGTTTACTGACTAACTTTTACATTTGCTTATTGTTTGTGTTTTTATTGCCAAAGTCGTAGGGGAAATCCATTTACAGAGCATAAATGAAATATAAATACTATATAGACACAAGTATATATACATATTGTACATATATGGTAACAGTATAAAAATATTTGTACTCTTATACAATTACACAAGAATGAAAGTAACTAAAAAACGTACTTTTTTTCATCAACGTTTCACGAGATTTACGAAATCTGTTGCGTCCATAACATTCTAATAATAATAGTAATAATAATAATAATAATAATAATAATAATAATAATAATCAGTGGCGTGGCATAGATGGAGGTACCAGGTAGGTAACCCTGGTGGCAAAATACTTGACACCTTCTTTGGGGTCCAATGCCGGATGATTTCGACAGCTTTAATCTCCCTTCACTCTGATCACCCGTAGCTGTTGAAATCATACATTTTCACAGCCGTAATATCCTCACACCTTGTCTGACAATTTTTAAGCAGGTTTAGGCTTATAAACTTTTGAATTTAGCGTTTTCCTTCTTCTAGACAGGTTGTCAACGACGGCTAGAGAGCTAGTCGGTTCTATGGAATAAATATCATAGCTTGGACGAGAAGAGATGTGTTCATACCTTTTCCGAAGCTATAATTGCGAAAGTGTATTTAGCGAAGTCACTTTCTTGTTCCAAACCGCTAGCCATTATATTGCCTACACATCCAGGGCACTAAATACTTGGGGACAAAATTTCAAAGCTTAAATAAATCAAAATGTTTCATTGAACTACATTAAACCGAGAATAACCGAGTAACCTAGCAATACTGTTAAGTGAGAGACATTTCCAATGTAAAGAGTGGTCCGAAAGTCATGTCACCCCTACATAATATAAATTTCTATTTCAACGCTCTGTGGGGTTATTATCAAGGAGTTCGTTTCACATGAACGATACCCGAATACTCATCAACTGAAGGACGCCGTTCAGAGAGTCTTTGCAACAATCAACAAAGCACAGCAGCTTTGTAAAATATCCCACAGGACATGACGCCGCATCATTTTGTGCCATGGAAACGATGGTGTTCATAAAGACCTTCTCGATGTGTGACAGCGTTAATGAAAGTGAATAAACTGAATCCAGTACATATGCTTTGTATGACTGTATTACTTGTTCTTATTACTTTTCCGTATGGGGTGACAAGACTTTCGGAGCACCCTATAGATTACAGTACGCTTTGGGAAAAATCTGCACTAATTAAAACCAGGATTTCAAATAAATTTGAGTGTACAGAAATTAAAATACTTTAATTAAAGCTGAATTTTCTTAAAATACACTACATGTGTTTAGGAGCAGGGTTAACATTTGGGTATTGTCGAGTAGTGGTAATGGGTTATTTAGCACAAAACTTGCCTTGCTCGACGTGCTGATAACCCACGCTTTGCCACTGATAATAATATTCTAGTAAATATAGAAATACACACTTCCTCACTTAACGACCAGTCTCCGTTTAAACGAACTCGTCGCTAAATGAGCTAGTGAGAAGTTATATCTGATAGCTATTTCAAGAGTACTAAGCATCCAGTTTCAGAATTTATATTTCTAATTTAGACTACAGTACTAAAGTTTTCTAGACAGTAAATATATATAGAAAAATAAATAAATCAACTCAAAATTCTGTACTTTTTCCAAACTGAAATCCAGTACAAATAATTTTTTTAATTTTCACTTTATTGGTTTATTTTATTTATTTTGATTCCTTTCGAAGAAAGCTTAAACAATCACGATCCAAGATTTTGTATAATAGTTATTTGTTTAATTTTTAGTCGCGTGTAACTACCTGTTACTTCAGGTTGATTATGATACGCTGAGATCGAAAAACGGACGGACTGACGGACATACGTACACTGCGCTTTATTCATATGCATATTCGTATAAATATAAATGTTTTACATGTGTTCTTGAAGCTACAGAAATGAGGTTCTACCAAAGGATGCTGAGAATATCATGGACTTAACATGTGAGCAACGTCGAAGTTCTGGAGACAATGGCAAAAATATACATTTATACTTAACATCAGTATTGAAGTTGAAATTTAAATATCGAACAGAGTTAAAGGTTTAAAAAAAATCTTTATTAAAGGATTAAGTTTAATTTTGTCTTTCGTTGCCATTGATACTGATGTCGCCTAATTAAGCCGTAGTTAAAACTTAAGCGGAGTACGGTACGCTTTTCATATTTTTTTTCTTTTTCTAGCATGCATACTGTGACGTATTCGAAATTTTAAATAGTTCGGGTTCGCTAATGTCCTTTAAGAGTGTCTTTATGTGAAGGAATCATACAGAATGGTGATTGTAAAAGAAAAGAAAAATTGTGCGCAAAACAAATATAAACAAACTACAGAAATCGGTTGAGTATACGAAGAAAGATTATGTCGAATTAAGGTGTCGAATAAATAAAAAATAACTTTATTATTTCTAAATTCTTATAAATTTTACATACATAGAAAGGGAGGTTCCTAGGCTAGTTTATAATAAAAGCTGAGTCGACTAGAATAGGTATTCTTAACGTAGACCTTAGCGTCCTTAGCATTACATTTTCATTCCTAAAGACGAATAATTTTACATTTTCGTTTGAATTTTCGGCTTCTTCTTGGTATTCTTCAAATTGAAAGTAATACATAATTCAGGACTATTATTAAATAAAACGGATTAATATTTTATTTTGGATTAAGCACGAGGAATGTTATCGTAGAAAG
>CAHIKZ030004486.1:2840000-2847500 GCA_903632075.3 Acanthosepion pharaonis
CAACCCAGGGTTACACTAAACTGTAAGGATGAAGCATAAATTTATTCATAATATAAACTTTATTTTTTATATCGAGCAATTTCTTTATGACCATCAGAACTATCTATCTATCTATCTATCTATCTATATATATATATATATATATATATATATATATATATATATATATATATATATCCATAAACAATTATCTTTAATTGTTAAAATTGGTTCTCAAAACTGAAATTTTTCTGACTTAACATATATATATATATATATATATATATATATATATATAATGTTAATTGTCAGATTTGAATCAAACCAGGATACAGTAGTAGTAAAAAGTACTCAATACACGCGTGAAAAAAAGTGAAAATAAGAATAAGATGTAAATCTTTTAACTTTAAAAATCAGGAGATCAGTTGATTCCGCTAACTTGGTTTCAAACATATGGAATCACCAGGCGGTTATTATCAATTGACCTCCCAACGTTTTATTTAAAAAAAAATTAATGAACGCTATATTATTTTTAAAAACCACTACTACAATATTTTCAACCTCTGCCAACAGGAAAAATTAGCAATAAATTCATTTCCGGATACAAAGAATCTTTTGAACCCAAAATCCGATGTCTTGATTCCTTGCATACATATTAAAAAAATCCTCATAAGCACTTATGAGACCGGATAAAAAAATGTATATTTCAATTAACCCCACCAGTAATACATTTATAATACCTTTGCTTTTCTTTTCTTCCTCCTTCTTCTTTTCCTTCTTAACAGCCTTTTTATCACACCCGTGCGATTCGTGCGTCCGTTTATTTAGTTTAAAAAATAATTTAGCGTTCATTAGTTTTTAAAAGATAAATCATTGGAAGGTCAATTGATAAAAATCGGCTGAGGATACCGTAAGGCTGAAATGCAAGGTAGTGGATTCAACTGATCTCCTGATTTTTTATATATATATATATATATATATATATATATATATATATATATATATATATATATGTATGTATAATGCTGAAGGTAATATCAATCAGCGAAGTGACAAACTTTATAATAAACAGTATTAACAACATTTACCGATCTGAATTTATTATAAACAGACCATTTACTTGAATATTTGTATCTATAAAAAGAACGTATAAACATAAAAAATGTCTGAAAATAATTGTCGGACTTTGTCCATTTCATAATATATATATATATATATATATATATATATATAGACTGCTTGATCACCCACTCATAATTTGACTATATCGGTGAAAATTTGTGTAGAACCAATCACGCTTTTAGGAAAACCTGTTAACAGAGAATTGTTCAAAGTGTTTCCTGAAGTCTCCAAGCAGCCTTCCTCGGGCGCGAACTTTTCCTTCTCCCTGTATTAATTGCAAGCCCAAGGCAGCAGACCGCAATCTGTTCTGCTATTTAATAAATACCGAAAGGAAAATCAATTCATCCCTTTTTTCAAGCGCAAATCGAACGGACGATAATCGACCGGAATATGGTCACGGTTCGGTGATTCTAACTTCTGCGCCATTAAACATTAATTCGTGGGTTACTGAAAATTTCTAAGCTGACCAGGAAACTGTTCCCTCTAAAAAAAATCAGATGTTTTATTGCCAAAACGGATTTTAGAAAACGTATCGATCCTAGAAGATATCAACCCTTCTCGTATATATATATATATATATATATATATATATATATATATATATATATATATATATATTCCCGTGGAATGTACTGAGGACTGCAGGGGGCACAGCTGTCAACAACGCTGCTATTGTGGTTTCCATAGCAAATAAAGTATTACGTGATGAAGTTGATAGACACATGCCCAGCCGGTTTTGTATCAGGTTTTTTGCTTACGGTCCCTGGTGTTCACAAGTGGAGCATGGTGTCTTACCAGGGTTTTACCGCTAGCATATATATATATATATATATATATATATGAAAAATTTCTTATAGTTAACTTGTAAGAAAAGACAATAATTATAAATGTAAAAGACGATAGGAAAACTGCGACGCGTTTTGTCCCAAAATAATATTTCTGAAGCAGATAAATAAATTGCCAAAACTATTCCTCCCAATATATTGGAGAAACACGTAGAAAAAAAAACACGTTTATGAGCACAATAGAGACCTCACAATAAATAACTTAGCTAATGCACTAGTCACACATAAATAAATTCAACCACAATTTTGATTTAAAAATTGCTACACTGATAAAAAAGAAAATAACTCACTCAGAAGGAAAATCCTCGAGAGTGCCGCCATTGATTATTATCCAAATATTAATCTATGCCCAGTTTTTTCCCTATTTCACTTTCTTGACAGAATTACTATTCTCCCAAACAAACGTACACAACTGTATCAAGAAATGAAAAGAAAATGGTTGAATCCGTCAACACAACAATAAAAACAATATCTCCACACGTGACAGTAATTGACGTAATTTTCAGTTAACAGTATGAAAATAGCGTTCTCTAAATTCTTCCAGTTGCTAAGGACATTTTGTTTTGTTGTTATTAGTTACTTTGTTTAATAAATTCATTTCGGTTTTGTCTTGAAAAAGTCCACATTGGACGAAACGCGTCTGCTACTATTACAGTTTTCCTATTGACTTTTACATATATATATATATATATATGTATATATATATATATATATATATATATATATATACATGTGTGTGCGTGTGTGCGTGTGTGTGCGTGTGTGTGTGTTTAGGTAAAAATCCGTGGGTTAGTAATTCAAGTGATTCAAATTGGGAAAAGAGCACCAACAAATATCAAGAATTTGAAGACAATATTCCAAGAAGAATGGGACAAAATACCACTCAATATGTGCAAATCATTAGTTGAGACGTACAGGAATAGACTGGTAGCTGTTGAACTCAATAAAGGATATTCCACAAAGTATTAAATTAAGTTAATATGCTTTTTTTTGTTTTGTACGAATACTTATTTCATCAGTTAAAATGAAAAAATGCATTAATTTCTGTTAGAATAAGAATTAAGTTTATTACTATTTTTTAATAAAATGTATCTTTACACATAAAATGTATCAAAATTTGTTTTAGTTAAGGCTTTTACATTTATAAAAATACAATCTTTCATGTGTACGAATATTTATTTCTCCCCACTGTATATACAGGTTGTAACAACAAAAATTGTATAAATCCTGTAACACCATAATTGTCAATCCCACAAAATGTCGAATATCTAAAAGAAGCACTAATTGAGTTTCTTTTTTCCAGGTTTTCAGAAAACACGTTTAGACATCCTGACATCATTTGATGTAAGAATCAATGAAAACCCTTTGAGTTATTCAGCTAGAAATAGAAAAGATTGTTACCGTTTTGTGTCAGACACACTGTCTTCCCAAATGAGCATTGATGAGAGAAAATAGATAATTCAGGCCTTCAGTAATGATACCAACTTTCATATTCTGGCTTCCATTTTCAAAGTCCATTCAAGAACGGTCAAGAGAACGGTGAATAAGTTTTAAAAAGAGGGAACAGTAGAGAGGAAAACTGGATCAAAAGGTCAAAACAGGAAGAGGGATCATTATTTCAAATTAGAGCTAAAGAGATCAATTGGAAAAGAACCAACTCAACCCATCAGACCTTTGGCATGTGAGAGAGGCTTTTCAGCTATGACAGTCCAAAGAAAAAAAGTCCAGTGAAAAAAGATTTGAAAATGAAATTGTACGTGAAACCTGTCAGTCAACTTGTTAATCCAGGACAGTTAGAAGGTTAGAGAAGGTTTATATTAAACACAGAAATCTACTGAAGGTATCGTTTGAAGCAATAAAAATGTTGAATTAAAAATAAGTTCAATAATTCTTTAGTTTTTTTTATTGACCGGTTCACACTCCTCCCCAATCATTTGAACAGGGTAATGGATTAAACCTTGTTTCCTTTTTGGTATTGTGTTTCCAGTTCTTTCTAAAGTCTTTTCATTCTCATCCACTCCCAGTAACCCCTTGAGTCTTAGTGGCATTACCTATAATAATATAGATATAATGATGATACAACTGAAGAATGGAAATATAATGCGAGATATATAGCTGGAAACACAATTTGCTCGTAAATGAATATAACGAACCCGACTGGAATAGGAACTCGGCTTTCTGATTTCTAATTCCGAGCCGTTATCTATTAAATACCCGGTATATTGAAGCCTAAAGCACCTGCTATTTCTAAGCTGCCAACTATCTAGGTTATGATGTTACAGCTTAAATATGGTGATCGTACGAGAATCTGTGTTGCAACGGGATATGGCTGCAAGCCGAAATGGTGGAGAACAATGATCGCCAACGTCCTAAAGAGACATGACAAAAGAAGAAGAAGAAGAAGAAGACGTTTGCTGGGGTAATTGAGTGATATGTCATGGCGGTTATCGTACGAGAACCGGACTTAAAACGGGATATGGCTGCAAGCCGAAATGGTGGAGAGCAATGATCTCCAACGGTCTGAAGGGACATAACACAAGAAGAAGAAGAAGATGATGATGATGATGATGATGATGAAGAAGAAGAAGAAGAAGAAGAAGAAGAAGGCGTTTGCTGAGGTAACTGAGTGATATATCACGGCGGTTATCGTACGTGAACCGGTGTTGCAACGGGATATGGTTGCAATGATCACCAACCTTCTTAAAGGACATGATAGAAGAAGAAGAAGAAGAAGAAGAAGAAGAAGAAGAAAAAGAAAAGAAGAAAAAGAAAAGAAGAAAAGAAGAAGAAGAAAAGAAGAAGAAGAAGACGACGACGACGACGACGTCGACGACGACGACGACGACGATGATGTTTGCTGGGGTAACTGAGTGATATGTCATGACGAATTCTATTTGTAATGGCCTTTTCAACCTGTTTGTAGTTCGGGTGCAGCAGGTTACAGTCAGTGGGCATAGATGTGTGCGTTTATATGAATGTGACTACACTTTTCAGGTTAGTCTTGTATGCCGTAGCAGCTTTACTGAATTCGATCATTGATTGTTCCAAACTTATGCAATTGCATTCGATTAAGTTGAGCCTAAGTGAGATATTTTTCTAAATATATTCATTTTTATTCGAGTATCATTCTTGACAATTTCTGTGATGCTGATTCGCTAAAATAAGCAAAAAAGAAGCAAAAGAAAAAGCTCCATATTGATCATAAATCCTGCATTAACAAACCAGTTCTTATTTTTCTTTTAAATCGTTACAAAAGCAAAGTATAAACACGCAAACAGTTTCTTACAAATCTGTAGCCGCAGCCAAATAAATGCGCAGGCAGCTTTTATTATAAATATCATGTTTACATCATCTTGTCAGACAAAAGTCATGAATCTTTTAAAGTTGTTGAAAAGCAATTAACATAACGATTTTTAGGAAGACATTTTTCTCAAGCTGGACCTAAAAAAAAAATGGCGTCCACTATCGGAGAAAACGTATAATCATAAAATTAAAACATTTTGATTATCTTAAGTTCTTTTCTCCTTCCCAAACAGTTTATATTCATTTAGTGTATTGCTACCGCATTATAAACTGTGGAAATTCAATTAAAATCATTGCAACATTCACGCCACTTTGCCATCAGAATTGTTGACTAACCAGAGATATTAATATCAACTTGCTGAAATAATTGCTTCATTGGCGCGCTATCCAAAGAGTCCTTCTTCGGTCTCTGTAACTGCTATTTCAGGGATTTTTTTGTCTCTTTTTTTAAGCATTTTTTTAAGCGTTTCACCCCAAGCAAGACGAGAAGCCACTAGAACGCAGGGGGTTACAGAAAATTTGGAGCAAAATCAGATAGGTGTGATAGAGGAAAAGATGAGGAGAAGGATAGTGGATAGATCAAGGCAACTGGAGATGTCGATTGACATTATATTTGAATAGCTGGAGATTATAGCTATCAAGGAAAGTAGTTTCGACAGTGAAAGGGTGAGAGCGGGATGCCAGCCTCGTAGGGCGCTTGAACTCATTTAGTCTGGGACCCAGCGAAGCAGCTCCTCGGAGCAATTGCCATGAAAGTATTTGTAAAACAGACAGAGAGAGACGACGGCGCATCTGTGAGAAAGTGACTGTAGACGAGATGCCAAATCAGGGTCAATTATATTGCATATCCTCCTCTGGAGCCTATCAAGAACCCCGAGGCAAACAGAGGGGGCTCCAGACCATATATCGCAGCAATACTCCATGCAAGGGCGAATTGTTAATTTGTAGATCTGGAGGATCGATTGCGGGGAGAAAAATTTCCTGGCGCGGCACAGGGAGCCACCTTTCCTTGCGGTAGCCGAAGCAATTGACTTCACCCCAAGCAAGGCGGGAAGCCACTAGCACTCAAAGGGTTACAGAGGATTTGGAGCGAGAGCAGATAGGAGTGATAGAGGAAAGGATGAGGAGAAGCTATTGGAGTAGAAGAGATGGCTACATTTAACTGTTTCAACAGTGAAAGTGTCAGAGCGGGATGCCAGCCTCGTGGGACGCTTAAATTTTAAAGATATGAAAATCTTGAAGTTTCACCAAATACAGTTTATAGTTAAGATCATTTTTTAAAAAGAAATAACAAGATATAAAATTCTTTTTCATCATTTTAGTTTCTTATACGATCAGCGAAGTTAAGCAACGTAACTTCGGTGATCATACGGGGATAGGTGCTTCAACGTAATGTGGCCATATGCTCATTACACCAATGGCACATCCAACCTTATAGCATCTGGAATTCTCAAGCGGTAAATCTAGGAACTGATCAGGCTCAACGTTGCTTAACTTTAGTCATTGTACAAGAATCGGTATTTCAATGTACTGTAGCTGTAAGCCCATTACGCCACCCGCACATCCATCTTTTATTTACAAGCGGTCACCCAACTGACCTGGGTTGACGTTGCTTAACTTTGGTGATCATAAAGGAACCGGTGTTTGAACGTGATGAATCATTTTTAAGCACTTCGATATGGTGTCCTGGTTAACAAGCATGTTCCAATTACGACTGAGTAGTGAGTTCGATTCTCACTGGGTGCTCAATAACTTCAGCCTTGTGCCACATAAAGCAAAGCCTAATTATCGACTTCGACGTGGTGTAATGGTTAACAAGCTTATCTCAATAGATCAATTACGACGGAGTAGGGAGTTCGATCCTCACTGGGTTGCACACGCTACGCTTAGAAAATCATTTTTGGGCACTTAGATCTGGTGTAATATTTAACAAGCCTGTTTCGCTAGGTCACTTACTAGGGTGCTCCATACTTAAGGCCTTGTGCTATATCTAATCTACAGTTAGTAAATCGTTAATATTTACATTACGGCACAGTGTCTTTACTAGAATTAAATTGCCAAATGATAATCATAATATTAACTGTTTCCTTATAAGGAAACAATCGGCATTTATTGACCGAGCATCCAATGCTGGTGTCGGTTGAAATTTATAAAATCTTTCTCTTAAAACATTTTTTTTTATAGAAAAAATACGTTTCCAAGTCCAGTAGCTGTTATAGCCCTTTCTAGTATCGATTGGGGTTTCCTTTCC
>CAHIKZ030004486.1:2852500-2975000 GCA_903632075.3 Acanthosepion pharaonis
CCTTTGTCTCTGGCTCAAAGTGATGAACCGAAAACTCATCCTGAATTAAGAAACATTCAAAGAAACTAAATGGATCTGTCTCAATATATAAAATAGTTCTGCCATATATGGTCTGGAGCCCCTTCTAATTGTCTCAAGGTCCTTGATAAAATCTAAAGACGGATACGCAATGTAATTGACCCTGATCTGGCATCTCGTCTGCAGCCGATCTCTCACAGACGTGCCGTCGCCTCCCTCTGTCTTTTTTACAAATACTTTCACGGTAACTGCTCCGATGAGCTGCTTTCGCTGGTTCCCAGACTTCATGAATTTAAGCGCTCAACTAGGCTGGCATCTCGCTCTCACTCTTTCGCTGTCGAAATTGTTAAATGTAGCCGTCTCTTCTACTCCCATAGGTTCATGTCTCGCACTTCTCGCCTGTGGAACTCCATCCCCATTTCTTGTTTTCCTGATAGCATCAATCTCCAACTATTCAAATGTAATGTCAATTGACGTCTCCAGATGCCCTGATCTATCCCCTAACCTTTTCTTCATCCTCTCCTCTATCACTCCTCTTTGTTCTTGCTCCAACTCTCTGTAACCCCTTACGTGCTAGTGGCTTCCTGCCTTGCTTGGGGTTGAATGCTTAAAAAAAAAGTATCAGATTTCCTGTGATGTGATCAGCTTGGTGCGCTTTTGATCAGGTATCAGAAGACGTGCCACCCTCAAAGCAGGAACCCTCGTCATGACAAGTTTATTGTGCAGAATATTCTCAACTCTCTCCCAGGGTATGCTAATAGTCTTGGCTATTAGATTTATAGTCAATCGCCTGTCATCCATCACCATGTGAGGAAGACTAGCAATGTTTGCCTCGGTGAAGGCAGTTGCAGGACGGTCAGACCTCAAATCAGCTTCATGATTCTCCCTTCCCCTCCTAATTTCAGCTGCCCACTTTTGCATTGTTGATAAAGCTGGGATGTCTTTCCCTAATGTAGCAACCATGTCAACATGAATGTTCTTGGGGGCTAAACACTTTTTTTCTGCAGGTATTATGATACCAAATTTTGTCCATTTTCAATAGAAGTGTCTACTAGTTACATTTGAAGACATCTTTGAACAGACAGATGTCAGTTTACCTGGAAAGAAATAATACATTTATTAATAAGATTTTAATCAATGCATGCAAGATTTTACAGCTCTAGCAGCATTTCCTCATAGCCCATGAAGTTTTCAGCCCACCCTCGTATTTTCTCAAATGTATTCTGTTTCAATTGAAATTCTCTCCTGGATATGGTCAAAATATTATTTGCTGTGGATTTTCTAATTAATCCATTTTGTTAATTCTCAGTGACTGCTTTCCAAATTTTTGTCTATGCTAATGAAGAAAAAAGAGACAATTATTTAAACGCTGTCTAATATTAGTTTCCTCTGATACATTTTCTTCCTTGCGAATTTTCAGAAAGCTTGTGAAGGATGTGCAACACATCCAATAAAGACTTATGTAATTTCTAAGGACACGTCTAAAATTTATATAGCCTTTTGTAAAAAGAAGCCCCTGAAAACTTTTGCATTAATCGGTATTCTTGAGGATGACATTTTTCTTTACTTTAAAACCTCTTTTCAACATATCACTATACTATCGCTATTTCCATGGCAAATGTTTAGATGAGAGGAACTTTTTAGTTTCAACATTTTTTAAGCTAAGGCTCACCATTTTACCTCTATGCAATCATCCACATTTCCTTCGTATTCCATTTGTAAGGAAGAAATCCCACTTTAAAAAAAAGAATCTGTTCCACTCAGATAGCATTTTCTTTCGATAACTGCTACTCTGGGAAACACCTTGTAATGGGGAAAATTTTAGAACCAAACAAGCCAATTTTCTTAATCACCATTCCCTAAGTAATAATCTGGCACTTACAATTTGTACGTAGATTAACAAAAAAAAAAATGTGTTAAAACGATTTGTTTGCGACATTTCATTAGCTTAAAAAGGCTTAGAATACGTTTTACTCCTCGACTTTTTAATTTTGTCTCTGTCATTTGCTGCTCTTTGATAGAGCTTCAAATTAATTTATTTCAGCAAATCGAATTTCGTCCAAAGCTGAAAGGTTTCCATATTGTCTTCAATTCTACCATCTCTAAGGGAAAACCAGTCAAATTGTTCATTACGTTATCCTACTGACAATAGAATATTATAATAAAAAACAGGATTGCTTCGTGGTTGAAACTGTTGTGTCTCTCCTCCTACAGACGCCAAGGATCCGTATTCGGATCAAGGTAATAAAAAAGAAAAGTAATTTAAAAAATAAAACCAGAAAGAGAGAGTTGAACTTTCTAGGGAACATAATGAGGAAAGATGGCTTGCAAAATTTGATACTCACAGAACGGATGGAAAGCAACAGGGGTATAGGAAAACAACGCATAACGTAGCTAGCGATTTTGAATAAATAGATGGTGGATCAAGGTTGAGGAGAGATAACAGAAAGAAATTATTAAAAGCTACAAAGGACAGGAAATTGTGGAGAGCTATGATCGTTAA
This sequence comes from Acanthosepion pharaonis, assembly GCA_903632075.3. Taxonomy (NCBI): domain Eukaryota; kingdom Metazoa; phylum Mollusca; class Cephalopoda; order Sepiida; family Sepiidae; genus Acanthosepion; species Acanthosepion pharaonis. The sequence continues at coordinate 2,855,022 of CAHIKZ030004486.1, forward strand.
CGACCTGAAGAGACATAGCACATAGAACAAGAAGGATAAGATAAAGAACACATATTAAAGGTTTATCTAACATGTTTCATTTTTATTAAAGCTTCATCAGCGAATGAGATACAGGGAAAAAGAAGGAAGACATTCTGCTAAGTTTACTTTTGTGTTGTTTGATTTTCATTGGCTAATCATATTTTACGTACATTTGACTTTTTAAACAAAAGTTTATATAATTCATGGCGTTCCGAATTCAAGGAGAGATCACGCGTCCATCCGAAGTTTCAAGAAATTAACGGATTCTAACCCTAACCCCAAACCCCATAAATATTGCTTGTGTGTGTTTTGTCGTAAATAGGAAAGATTAACCCACACATAGAAAAGAAGAAGTAGTTTATTCTGGAGAATAATATTGTACGTAGTTGAGAACACAGATTAATGTAATAAACAATTAATCGTTAACTTCTCTCGCTCAGTAAAAGAGACTGGTAAATAGTCTTAGACCAGTCCATCATGTGGAGGTGTTCAGCTATTCCACAACAGATATTAACTTTAACAGGCAAGGTGAGAAAACATTAATCTGATTTTCAATTTTAAAAAAATATAACGTCTCGGATTTTGACAGATTTTTTTAACACTGTTAATAAAGTATACGTCTGAAATACATCAATTTGTAAATGTTTTAACTGCTTTTAATAAGTAGAATAACTTGGCAAACTGAAATATTTGCTGTAAAGAAAACATCAAAAAATTGTAAAGCACAAAAAAAATGTCCTCCTTGTGCTCACATGAATACACTCTTCAATTGTGCACATAGATTTATTAAATAGGTACTTGTGCAAAAGCTAAGCAAAGTATTAAGAAACAGGAAAATTTCATTAGAAACAAAAAATAGTCCTGAGCTCAGATGTAATCTCAATCCTCCTTTATGGCAGTTTCCTTCCATAAACATTCCTGTCTAGTGAACATTTCTCTTGCCTTTGAAACAAGAGGACACTATAGAAGAGATTTGAGGAATGCTTAAAAAGACTTCTGGTCTTTTGTGGAATCAACTGTCATCATTGAGGAATGAAATCTGCCATCAAATAGACATAAAGATTGTTGTGTCTTAAATAGGAAAGGTTGACACATAAAAAATAAGTAGTAGTTTATTCTGGAAAATAATATGGTACACGGATCAGACACAGACTTACGTAATAAACAGTTAATCGTTAACTCCTCTTATTCATTAAAAAAGAGTATTGTTTAAATAGTCTTAGACCAGCTCATCTCATGGGGGTGTTCAGCTACTCCACAACAGAGATATTAACTTTAACCGGAAAGGTTGAGTAAACATTAATCTGATTTTCAATTTTAAAAAAATATATAAAATCTCGGATTTTGACACATCTGCCAACAAACAGACATGGAGATTGCTGTGTTGTAAATAGGAAAGGTTGACACACATATAGAAAATAAGAAGTAGTTTATTCTGGAGAATAATATTGTACACGGTTGAGAACACAAACTAATGTAATAAACAGTTAATCGTTAACAAGGCGGATGTGGCAGGAAGCCGGTTTTTAACGTGGATCTTTCCGAGCGCGTACGCTCGGACAAAAATTCCCCGTAGACCCTGCTTACACGGGGTCGGGTGGCTGTCTACCTGCCCGTAGGTATAACATCATCTGAGTTTCTCTCCGCCCAAATGCATAGAGTCAAAAAGCAGAATAACGATTAATCGTTAACTCCTCTCACTCAGTAAGAGGGAGAGGGCTGTTTAAATAGTCTTAAACCAATCCATCTTGTGGGGGTGTTCAGCTACTCCACAATAGAAATATAAATTTTAACAGGTAAGGCTGAGAAAACATTAATTTGATTTTAGATTAAAAAAAAATATGACATCTCGGATTTTGAGAGATCTGCCAACAGACATTGAGATTTCTGTGTCGTAAATAGGAAAGGTTGATACACATATAAAAATAAGTAGTAGTTTATTATGGAGAATAATATGGTACTCAGTTGAGAATACAGACTAATGTAATAAACAGTTGATCATTAACTCCTCTCATTCAGTAAAAGTGAGTGTTGTTTAAATAGTCTTAGATGCGTCCATATCGTGGGGGTATTCAGCTACTCTCCAACAGTATGTAAATGTATAATACTTCTATTTTGCCTATATGTGACTCAGATGATGTTGTATATTCGTATGTGTGTGTATGTCTAGCAGACATTCTGTTTGGTGGTTGTTCGCAACATGATTTAGGGACGTTTTTACGTACATGTAGTTTGTTTTAGACAAAACATAGGTTAGATTCTTTAAGAATGGATTCAATAAATGTTGGTGATATAAAATAATTTTTTGACTTGTTTTTATAATTGCTAATATTGTTATTAGTATTCCCTCGTATCTTACATATCTATAAGTCTACTATTCGTCCATGCTTAGAATATTGCTGCCACATATGGTCCAGTGCTCCTGCTATTTACCTTGAGCTCCTTGATAAGATTCAAAGCAGAATAAGCAATATTCTTCTCTCCAGAATCTATCTTACATATCTATAAGTCTACCATTTGTCCATGCTTAGAATATTGCTGCCACATATGGTCCGGTTCCCCTGCTATTTACCTTGAGATCCTTGATAAGATTCAAAGAAGAATCTGCAATATTCTTCTCTCCAGAATCTATCTTAAATGTCTATAAGTACACCATTCGTCCATGCCTTGAATATTGCTGCCACATATGGTCCGGGGCTCCTGCTATAGATTTATAGATTCTTGATAAAATCCAAAGACGAATCAGCAATATTATTTCTTCTGGCATGGCGTCTCCGTTTCAGTCACTTTTACACCACCGTAAAGTTGCTTTCTGTGCATTATTTTGTGTAAATATTTTCATGGTTATTGTTCGGATGAGTTCTTCGTCATAGTGTCTAGAATTTATGAATTTAAGTGCAGTACAAGATTAGCCAAGCTGTCTCATTAATTCACAATTGAATTTAATAGATGCACCCCTAAGTTCTATGCTAACAGTTACTTTTCTCGCACTTCTCGCTTGTGGAACTCTTTTCTGGCTTCTTGTTTTCCAGTCAAGTTTGATCTTCAAAAATTTAAATGCAATGACGATCGCTATGTATTGTTTTCCTGATTACTCCTCTATTGTTCTCGCTCCTTAATTAATATGTTTCTGTTTTCTAATTCTTTTGGCCAAAGATGCATTCCAAAAGCTAAGCAGAGTATTAAGAGACAAAAAAAATCTTTAAAACAGGGTATGGATAAATTACGTGATATTTGTTCTCCTATATGGTAGTGAATGATGGACAAACTTCTCAAATATGAAGAAGAGTTTTGGTTCTACAGAAAGATGCTGAGGATACTATGGACCAAACATGTGAGCAACAGCGATGCTTTGGTAAAAATAGAAACAAAAAGAAACTTATACTTAACACCAGGAAGATGGAATTTCTGGGTCTCGTAATGAGAAAAGAGGGCTTGGAAAACCTGGTACTCGCAGGGCAGATTGAGGGAAAGAGAGAGGGACAGATGAAATCACCGTGTAACATAATTTTTGAACTTGATTAAATGGATGGTAGAACACGGTTTGCGAGAAATAGTAAATAGCTACAGGGTACAGGAAGATGTGGAGAGACATAGTCATTTACGTCCTGAAGGGACAGGGTATATAAAGGAAGAAGAACTTTTTGTGTCTTAGTGGGATGAGTTCAATTTATAATAAATACTCCCGAGGTAAAGAAGAAGAAGAAGAGGAGGAGGAGGAAAAGAAAAAGAAGAGGAGGTGGAGAAGAAGAAGAAGAAGAAGAAGAAGAAGAAGAAGAAGAAGAAGTGGAGGAGGAGGAAGAGAAGAAGAAGACATATCCATTACCGAGTTCTCTAGTAGTGTGTCTACAGATGTGGATGTTTTTTTTATCTCTTCTCGTTCCTTCCCTCGCTTGGCAACTTCATCATAACTGATACAGTATCTTAAAAGACACACCATTCTTTGCTGCACTTTTGATGCTGCCATTGGTAGCTCACTATATAGTTCAGTATCGGATGTGTGACGACTCCAGGACACATTAAGTAACATCCTGAGTATTCAAGAGCAACACCTATCCAGCTGTTTCTTCATAGGTCTACTCATAGTCAATGTCTCTGCTCTAGAGAACAAGCCAGATTCCACAGTTGCAAGAAAAAAATCTGATTTTTAATCTTTAGGGGAGTTGGAAACTCCATACCTTTTTCAGTTTCATATACAGTCCAGACAAGAACTTTTCTTAAAACCAAATATTTTTCAGAACATTGGAACCATAATATTCGCTGCTTGAAGGTGCCAACCGTCTTCAATATTTGTCCACTTCTTACTTTCACTTTCGCTTTCATATAAGCTTCATAGTTGAAGACTTATAGCTCGTTTTTTGTTTTTTTGTTTTTTTTTTGCAATGCATTGCAAACCAACCTTTGTCGTCGGCTTCTCTAATCTATTTAAATAATAAGAAATTTCGATTCGAACAGTTTCTTCCAACAGACCACTACTTTGTAGAACCGACACCCAAAAGGATGTTTTCCTGGCCAATACAATTAACACTTCTAATCTAGGGTTAAACGTTATTTTCTCCACATAAATTGGTTTCTGGTTCCTCCTAATGTGTACTTCAACTCTATCATCCTGACGTCTCCAGCTGAACTCTGAAATTTTATTGGCTAATTAAACATTGACCTCTTCAAGTCCAGAAATATATTTCCTGTTATCTTACCCTTCCTTACGCTAATACAATCCCACACAGTAACATCTACTTTGAGTGACTCTTGGGCCTTCTATTGGCGACCATTAGTTAAAAAAATAATTAAAAAATATCGTCATAAACTACGCTTCTTACTTTTACTGCTAATACAGAAACCTCCTTCGGTAACTCTCTACCTTGTGTTGCTCTTGGGTCTCGTATTGGGTGATTAAAGAAAATTTCACCCTCCATCTCTTGCACTAGTAATTCCAGTTTATCGTTAATGCCAGGATCAGTGATAGTGATTACTGGTTGTCTTCTATACCTTTGTCTTTGGAGATGAAAACCACAATCTTTTTGGCTAGCATATTAAAATCTATAGAAATTCAAATATCTTGGAAGTGCTCTAACAGAAAATATGGCTTCGCAATCCGAAGGCGCATTGGAATAGTGAAGTTTGTATTCACTAAGCAAAGTATTAAGAAAATAGAATGTTTCGTTAGAACTAAAGAAAAGAATGCTGGTCTGTTATGTTATATCTGTCCTCGTATATGGCAGTGAATGCTGGGAAATTTCTACGCAGACAGATAAGGGGAAGAGATTTGGTTTTACTGACGGATGATGAGAATTCTTTGAACTGAACATTTTAACAAAATGCTTGGAAGTTCATTTTGACAAGCTGATATATAAACACCAAGAGCAGTGTAGTCATTAGTCAAAATTTATATATTCTACTCCATTTTTCTTTTTAAATAAACTGTATTCCCTGTTGCATGAACTTTCTATTTACGCTTATGGGGCCTGACATTTTCTGACACTAAAAATGGGCGACAACAAAGAAAAGGTTAAGAAACACTGAATTATTCGAATAATATACTGAACGAATTTATATGAAGTCATATATTTAATCATCTTGGTCGGAAATCGTCTATTCCATTTCTAAAGAATTTTCATTGAAAGCTTCTTCAGTTTTATCAAAATTGATGAAAATCCTGTCTGTAAGGAAGCAGTCTAGGTGCTTGAACAAAGAGTCAATCGCCGGTAATCTAAACTAAATATTAGCCGGACAATCCACTAACAAAAACGGTCTTATAAATATCTAATCACAATAAAAATAAAATACGGAATAATCATAACTTTCTGCTTATGAACACTTAGCATTTGCCAGAAGACATTATGAACACGAGGAAAAATGTATTGAAAAGTCTTTCATTTTCTTTGGATTCCTAATTAATTCATATATAAGACGAAAAGAAAAATTTACTAAATCCACAAAAACCAACAAGTAAATAATAAAACATACCTTGGGAAAAGTATGCATGTAACAAGCCTATAACTAATTAATTTGAAAAGAAATTAATCTCAATTTGATATAATGTTACAACTACTTCATGAAAAATAAGGGATTTATTCACAAATTAAATCATAGCAAGCTGAAAACTGAAGGAATGTACAAAATAAACTGCAAAGAACCTCTTAAAACAGCTGAAATCAAGATGTTTAAATAAAACTTATATAAAGGGGAACCTTTTAGAGAACAAGACACGGAATGATCCTTATCGTAATCGATTCGACCATATTTTCTACTTGAAGCATAAAGTTTTTGTTAAAAGAGAAATAAGCCTATACTAAGAAGGTTTCTTCATTGTGTCGTCCCAGAATTTTTTTCTAATACAATATAAATGTATAAATGTTTCTCCAGAAAAGAAAAACACCAGTATGTTGTCCCTCATACAATAGACTTGCTGCAAAATATTAATGATAAAACTATATTTCATGCCACATTTTTCGATAATATTTAGATAATATTTTTAGATAATATTTTATTTTTATATATTCTTATTTTTATTTTTAAATAATATTTTTAGAGAATCCTTAGATAATATTTTTAGATAATATTTTATTTTCATATATTATTTTATATTTTAGATAATATTTTTAAATAATAGATAACATTTTAGGTAATATTTAGATAATATTTTTAGATATTTTATTTTTATATATTCTTATTTTTATTTTTAAATAATATTTTAGAGAATCCTTAGATAATATTTTTAGATAATATTTTATTTTCATATATTATTTATTTTTTTAGATAATATTTTTTTAAATAATATTTAGATAACATTTTAGGTAATCTTTAGATAATATTTAGATAATATTTTTAGACAATATTTAGATAATATTTTTGGATAATATTTTATTTTTATATATTCTCATTTTTAGATAACATTTTTAGATAATATTTTCAGATACTATATCGATAATATTTAGATAATACACACATATACAGATAGATAATCAATTTTTATATATATTTGATTAACTTTCAGCGTTTCGAGTGGACACACATATAAACTTTCAACTCTTAATTACAATTAAGTAGTGAGTTCGATTCTCAATGGGTGCCAATAATTTCGGCCTTGTGCCACATCTAAGCTACGCTTCGCAAATTGTTTTGGGCATTTCGACGAGGTGCAATGGTTAGTAAGCCTGTCTCGCTAGATCAGTTACGGTCGAAGAGCGAATTCAATCCTCTGTGGGTGACACATACTTTCAGCCTTGTACCACATCTAAGCTCCGCTTACAAAACCATTATGTAAACCTTCATATTTATATAAAATGACTCCTATAATGATAGCCTTAGCTACTTTTAGTCGGCTATGTTTTTTCATTCTCGTTACTGTAAAAATCGTTATTCTTAAAATTGCGTAAGCCTCCACTGAGACGGTATTCGGGGAAGAATTTTTTTTTTTTACTGGAATTGTCTAACAAAGAATTTCACTTTGTGGAAAGAAAAAATCATTTTTGTTTGTGATTTTGATTTTGTTCATAAGAAAGTCTAGAATTTTCTTCCTTTTTTTTTAAGGCGGGGGAGTGGGGAGCATTGTTAACTGCTTTTTCCATTAAGATTTTCCTACGGTTCACAAACATAAAAAAAATGAAAGTAAAATTTCTCTTTTCGGTGTAGTGGGGAGAATATATTAACATGGCTTCTCCTCTGATGTCTTTTTATGTCATAACGCTGAGTACACGGCTGCGTAGAATGTAGTCATTATTATTGTATTTTTTGTAGTAATAGTAGTAATAATAGAGGTACAAGCAATTTTGCATTATTGTTAAGAGTAGGAGATTGTTTTTTTTTTTCACTTTTACACGAGTAACCTTTTTAGATGAATATTAGCAGATGTACAACGTTCAGTTGAGCTGCTATAAAAACTACAGCTCTTTGGGAACGAAGTTAGAAGAATACAGAACTTATACGTATAGAAAATGAATTAAACAAGATGGAAATGAATTGAGCCAGTACACACACGCGTAGAAAATGAATTTAGCAAGTACACACACGAATAGAACATGAATTGACCAAGTACGCATACAAATAGAAAATGAATTAAGCAAGTACACACACGAATAGAAAATTAATCAAGTACCTACAAAAGAAGAAAATGGATTGAGCATATACATACACACATATACAATGAATTGTGGAAGCACACACGACGTGAAAATGAATTGAGCAAGTAAACATAATAATAGAAAATTAATTGAACAAGCACACACACGAATAGAAAATAAGTTCAACAAGTACACACACGATTTGAATATGAATAGAGCAAGTATACATAGCAAAAAAAATGAATTGAGCAAGTACACACACGAATAGAAAATGGATTGAGCAAGTAGACGCGCGAATAGAAAATGAATTGAGCAAGTACACACGCGAATAGTAATGGGCATCCATTTCGCTCCAGGCTGACAATACCATTCAACGACGAAGTTTTCCGAGAAAATGAAAACAAAAAGGACACTAGAAAGCGACAGTTGATATTTCTTGGAATTCTAACGAGGAAAGTAGGCTTAGAAAATTGCATACTCATAGGGCAGAATGAGGGCAAGAGGAAAACAATTCATAATCTATATAACGAGCTTGAGTAAATGGATGTTAGAGCAGGCTTTAGGAGAGATAACACTAAGAAAAAATAATTAAGAGCTAAAAAGGAGGGTAAATTCTGAAGAGCATTTGACATCAACGTCCCGAAGGGTAACAGCTCAAAGAAGAAAAAGGACAGCGAAGAAATCCTAAGCGAGCTGGAGACCTTATCATGATTTACTATTAGTGGACACAATCTTAACAAGGCAGGCAGATAATATTCTGTTGATGGCAGACACGGGAGAAAAGATGCAGAACATCTTAGACAATATAATAAAGAAAACGAGAAGGAAATACTAAAAATCAATTATGAGAAAACAATGAATGGTTGTCAGGAAAATGAACAGCCCAACATGCAAATTACAAATTGTGAAACAAAATGTATGGATGTCAGTAACTGAAAAAAACGGAAGATGTGATCTACGAATTGGAGATGTCAAAATCAAATACAGAAGTTTAAATATCTGGGAATTGTTTCATAGTTTTTACTGTACAAACGTCTGAGTAAGGATTCCATTTAAGAAAGAACTTCCGTACTTATTTGATTTTCGTCCTTCCTGTTTATGACGATAAACCACATCCGGCAGCAATGCCTCTGATCATCCGTGTCTTTGGTATGACGATAAACTACATTCGTGTTTCGGGTTTGATGATAAACTACATCCGACAGCAATGCCTCTGATCATCCGTATCTTGGGTATGACGATAAACTACATTCATGCCTTGGGTATGACGATAAAATACATCCGTGTCTTGGGTATGACGATAAACTACATTCGTGTCTTGGATATGACGATAAACTACATTCGTGTCTTGGGTATGATGATAAACTACATTTGTATCTTGGGTATGACGATAAACTACATTCATGTCTTGGGTATGACGATAAACTACATCCGTGTCTTGGGTATGACGATAAACTAGATTCGTGTCTTGGGTATGACGATAAACTACATCCGACAGTACTGCCTCTGATCATCCGTGTCTTGGGTATGACGATAAACTACATTCGTGTCTTGGGTATGACAATAAACTACATTCGTTTCTTGGGTATGACGATAAACTACATCCGACAGCAATGCCTCGGATCATCCATGTCTTGGGTATGACGATAAAATACATTCGTGTCTTGGGTATGATGATAAACTACATCCGACAGCAAGACCTCTGATCAGGAGGTTTTGAGGAGCATTGAACCACCTTCTCATTGCTGGTGTTCCCACGTCCATCCTGATCCGGGGTGGTAGCACTTCTCAGGGTCCCAGCTATGCGCAAATAGTTAACCCCCAAACTGGGGTCAAAACACTATGAAAGTGTAAAAATAGGTTTTAATACTAGAAACATATTTTAGTAAAAAAATTATAACCAGCAATGAAATTTTGAAGAAAAAAATTTATTACCAGAAATACATTTTTGCCACCAATAGACTTTTGCAAAAAGTATTACTGTAATCATACAACACCCTCCGCAGTCGTCGAGGACTTCCAATACTGCGGCTTATCGATGAAGATCGCTTCGATCTCAGACCTGCCCTATCTCATTTGAGCCTTAAGAGGGCAAGATCAAATCGTCGCAGCTACGGCAGGGCGAAGACGTAAAGGAAAAAATTACACTCGAATAAATTGAACAAAAAGTGAATGCTGTCTATAGCTGTCTTTTGTGCAATAAATGATTATATCAGATTTCAGATGCAATAATTGTTAATCCGACCCGCGTCTACATCAGAATTGATACTATCGTTGTTGACTTGGTAAAGTTTAGATTGTTGCCTTGGTAAAGTTTAGTTAGTTGCCTTGGTAAAGTTTGGCACAAGGCTGAAATCTGAATCTTCCGTCGGCAGATAATTACGTGGGCCTTTCTCTTGTCTCTAGTCTTTTCTCTGTCCATTCTACCACTTTTCTACCTAATTCGCTTCGCGCATTCGTATTTATGGACATTCGCCCAAAGTGGCATAGGGGTATGGCGTGTTTTTTTTTTGTTTTTTTTAAGCATTTCACCCCAAGCAAGGCGGGAAGCCACAAGCACGCAAGGGGTTACAGAGGATTTGGAGCGAGAGCAGATAGGAGTGATAGAGGAAAGGATGAGGAGAAGGATAGTGGATAGATCAAGGCAACTGGAGATGTCGATTGACATTACATTTGAATAGTTGGAGATTATAGCTATCAGGGAAACAGGAATAGGGAAGGGAGTTCTACAGGCGAGAGGTGCGAGATATGAAGCTATTGGCATAGAAGAGACGGCCACAATGATGAGAGCGGGATGCCAGGAGATGTTAGGAGCATTTCGGTGAATCCCCTCCGGCTTACGTCACAACTTTGGGGAATTCCCTCTCACCACCCTCATTTTCATTATCATCTCTCACTGACCTCTTCAGTGAATGTGGGTGGTTCCTCCATCCTCCTTAATGTCTTATCTGCGCCTCCTACCTCGACCACCTTCCGTAGAGAAATACTCAGCTCCAAATATGTTTACAAAATTTAGTTTTTCGCTCCCCAGCCCGCATTTGCAGCTGTGTGTCAATTAACATTGCCCCGTAAGTCTGAGTCAATTTTCCATTGTTCAAACTGCTCAACATACAATTCAAGTCGTTTATTTGTGAATTAAATCCTCAATTCTTACCACGGGTTTTTGGTATTAACCCTTCACGTTTCAATGTTTTTCACTACATAACACTTTCTTATATTTTAACAAAACTTTCTTCCGTTTTACCGCGGAAACGACAAATAGTATCACATTACTTGCAATACATTTTTGAAGAAAAAAGTATTACCAGCAATTCATTTTTGAAAAAAATTACAGCAATATATTTTTGAAAAAAAATTAGCACCAATAAAAAATTTATCAGCATTAAATAACCCATTGAGATTGATATGCTGTAAAACAAAACAAACCAAACCAAACATCTTTCGTTTTTTTCTCTTACTGACATCCATACATTCTGTTTTCCAATTTGTATGTTTGGCTGTTTCCAACTTGAAAGAACGCCTAATTCCAACTCACAAATAGACAACGGCAATGCCATTGTCCAGAGTAACCTTTTCTGAGTGCGGAAACATTTGGCATTCATTAGTCGAACATCTAAAATTACATTCGTTTTAAATTTCAAAAAAATATTTCTCTTAAAACAGCTTTTCAGGAAAATAGATTCTCATCAATAGTTGTCAGCGAAAGAAAAAGACCAAGATGCTAGTCACGAATTTTGAAGATGTCAACATAAAATAAGGCAGTTTAAATATCACGGAAAATATTACGCCGAAATCCGAAGTCGCATTGGATTAGCAAAATAAGTGTAAGATCTTTTTTGGATTAATAGATAAGTTTTTTTATAATTTCTGGTAGGTTCTCCAATGTTTTGCGAGGAGCTGTTCTGACAATTTATATATATATATATATATAAATTATATATGCTGAATTATTATTATTACGGTTAATTTGGGTTCTGATCATGTCCTTAATAGTTCTTGATGTCGTTGGAATTATATATATATATATATATATATATATATATATATATATATATATATAAGATAATCCTAAAAAGCCAAGGGCAAACCTGTTTAGGTTTCACCTAAACGGATCTTCAGGGTACGGCTTTGAAGATCCATTTAGGTGAAACATAAGTAGGTTTGCCTGGCTCCTTACGATTATCATATATATATATATATATATATATATATTGTTGTCTTTTACTCATTTTGTTTTTTTTTTCTTTGGACTTGGAACTAAAACACTCGACGATTGTTTTCGCCTTCGTGTAATGTTCTTGGTTCTTTCATTTTTTTATTCCCATTTTTTTCCTCGTGTATTGATTTGTTCCCCTGCAAGTTGAGCTGTCCGAGTTTTTTCCAAGGAGTATATATATATATATATATATATATATATATATATATATATATATATATATGTGTGTGTGTGTGTGTCTGTGTGTGTGTGTGAAAATATAGAAAATAGGAAAGAACTCGTTAGGTAAATAACCCGAAGTTCTTTAGTATTTGTGTTTTTATTTTTAAAAAAACAGTGCTCGATACAAAAGTAGAGCCTAAATTATAATTATTTATTTTCGCCTCTTATTTAAATAATTGCTCTAGCCATTTCCATAGTAATTTAATTTTCATAATGAATATGCTTATAAAGACACGTAAATTTCAATATTAGTTATTCCAAAATTTCCGCTTGAAGATGAAACAGAGCTTGATACTTTAAATACAATTTAATTCTAATAATTATAATGAAGTTTTCAGCTGTTATCTTTGAAACGTGAGAACTCTTATGTAGCGGAGGAATCATATTTTTAAATAAATAATTATAATTATATATATATATATATATATATATATATATATATATATATATATATCATTTTATTGATGTTGATTGTTTTTGGTTTGATACTGTTGATCCTCGTTAAGTCTAGGTACCACTAAATTACCGCCTATAATTTTTCACACCTGTTGTTTTGTGAAAGATTTTCCCTTACTTTTTGTCTTCATAATTACCTTATTTTCTGATTAGAATTCTTGCAACTCGTCAGATGAAAAAGCAATCCCGACATCTTCCAACCTATTTGTGTCAAAAACAGTTCATTTAGTTAATCCTGTAAAAAAAAGTTGCACAGTAAATATTTTACAACCTGTTTAGTTAGTTAAACAGAAACTTCCCCTTTGCTTTAATTTTTTCATTAAGGATACCTCTAATTGCTTTGGCCGGTGATAAACACGCAAAGAAAATTAAGTAACAAGGGAAAAGAATCAATTAAAAAGCTTAAAAAAATTACGCATAGACACATATATGTGTGTATTTGGGCATCAATGCCTTTCTGATACATGTTTCGTTAAAAATAACTGAGAAGGCTCTTCTGCTTCGTATTTTTTTTATCTATTTTTCTCCTGTGCGGACATGATCTTTCTTTTCTGAACTTCGTGAGTGTAGAAATAGTCCATGGAAGCCTTTATATTAAAAAACATAAACAAAACAAAAAACACTACCGTAATCGAGAATTAAGACAAAAATCAAATCAAGAACATCGTTGATTTATCAAACATCTGATTTTGTTAAACCTAACACTATATAGTAGAGGAGCGTGGGCACCTCGAGGTGGGGTAATGGTTAGCTAGCTTGTCTCACTAGAACAATTAGTAGTGAGTTCGATTCTCACTGGGTGCCCCCTAATTTCGGCCTTGTGCCACATCTAAGCTGTGCTTGGAAAATCACTATAGTAGAGAAACGTAAAAAGCCCTGTTTTCTCTGGCTGACGCTGACTGACACATGTCAATAAGAACGGTCGAAGTCAAGGTGGGTGAAAGAGGCGAGCTTGGTTCGTTTGAACGGGGCTAGCCTTGATTTTCTCTTTTAGGTCAACCCATGTCACATTGGGGTGGTTTCTTGTGGAGCCCTCCCCTTGGTTAGGTTAGACAAGCCTTAGTGTACCTAGTTAATGTGAATAAGTGTTGTTCCTGGCCTGTTCCCGGCTGCCTCTTTGGTTATGATCCAAGTCGAGATTCCCAAACTCCCCAGCTTGTTTTGGCCCCTTTTTGATCTCGACTGGGTCAGCTTTATATTTTCCTATGCCCGTCTATATTTTCACATTTCCCACACCCTTAGCGAGAGAGCTTCTTGATTTTGTCCAATGGCCAGAATACAGCGGCCTCTCATTTTGAGGGTTGGACGGGCCCTACTAACATCAGTTATGTTTATTTTCTTTTGTGTTTAAATTTTAGTTTCTTATTGGGTTCATCTCCCTCTCATTTTTTAAGCACACATATATAATCATTATATTTTTATGGTATGGGGTTCGTTTTGTAGGCCCCTCCCCTTGAGAGAATGCGGTATTATGGTGTATGGAGGATTGATTGGGTACGGACGAGTTCTTGTGGTGAATGGGCAAATTGTAATGAGTGAATGGGTCGTGAATCGGATTAGCTAGGTATAAGATAGTTAGTGACAACCAGCCTTGATCCTTTCCCACTTTTCGGCCCTGTGCCACAATTGTGTGTAAAAACGCAATAAACATCAAGAACGGTCGAAGTCCGGCCTTACTAGACATAGGGATACTGTTTTTGCAATGTCGCGGTACGTAGCACGACGATTCAAGGAGGCGGCCTGACTCGTCTAGAATCGGGGTCGGGGGTTGCTGTTGGATCTGATATGATGCAAAACCCGATATCGACGATAAGAAGAGTGCATCACTGAAGACCACCCTTGATGCATCTAAAATGTATTATTTAAATGATGTCTACCATGAAATTCATTTAATATCTGCTTTTATAATATTACAGATATTATTACTCTTTGTGAAAGCATAACGAATAAGCGTTCAAGTCTGGATTCCGTTCTAAAAATTAACTTTTTTATTTTCGATTTTATATTTTGATATAAAAATGTTTATTTTGCTTTTCGTGTATTTCTTCTGGTAGTTTTACTATATTCTAGTATATTTTTAATTTCCATTTTACTTTTTAATTATAATCATCCCCAAAAGTTTTTTTATGATACTGTCAGGTTGTGACACAATGTCAGTTTTTTGAAACCGAGTGTTTTTTCCATAGCTGGTCTTGGCCTTAGCAGATCAGAACTGCTAGTCTTGGCTTGTTAGCCGGTCCGAGCTGTTGGCATGATACCACCAGCAAGAACCAGTACGCCCCTCAAGTGAGCATTGATTCTCCCCGGTAAGGACGCAAAGTTCTTGTGGGTGCGGGCTTAATTTAATACCTAGTGAATCGAACTCCATCAATCGTAAATCGGATTGCTAGCCATTACACCACCTAGGTGCCCAAACGTATAAGATCCGGGTTCTGACAACCAAGCGGTCCCCCAGCCTGGCTCTGATCCTTAACTTCCCGAGAACTTTTTGATAAATAAATAATCAGCATGTGCTAATTTTTTGGTATTCCATCTTGAAATCGTAATTTAATAAAATGGTGTTGTAATCTATTCGCTGTATGCGTAGGAAATCCTTTTTTCGAACCATAAATTGATAATAGATAAATAAATTTGTATAAATTTGTGAATAACTCTTTTTCCATCTGGTGGTAGTTTTTTTTTCTGTTGGTAGTAGCGAACGTGAAGTATGAGTGACGGCTTTCATTGTTACTGCCATCATATTTATGTAGAATTACTGCTCCTATACCATAGTCACTAGCATCCTAAACTAAAACGATTTCTGCTTTTGGATCATAGTGCGCTAAGGATAAAATCTGTCTTTAGTATTTTCTCGATTTCTTCAAACGCCTATGACACTTATCAGTCCAGCTCCATTTTACGACTTTTTAAAGCAAATCATTCAGTGATGCTCTCAAATTCAGCATATTAGTTATATAGATTTGATAATAGTTTACTAGTCGTAAAAATGATTGTAACCTAGTAACGTTTGCTGGAAGAAGTATATTCTTAATTAAACTTGCCCTCAATGGGTCTGGTTGATGACCATTTTGTGTCAATGATTTGTCCTAGGTACATAATTTTAGGCAAAAACAATTCTCACTTTTTCTTACTGATTTCAAACCTGTAGTCTCGTATTTTCTCAAAAACTCTTTTCTCATGCCCAATATGTTGTTCCTTAGATAAACCTTGAATTAATATATCATCCAGATAGGCAACTGCGAAATCAAAATCTGCAAACATCTATCTACCGTGTAATGAAAACAGGACAAAAGATTTTGTCTAGTAATCTTTTATTCAATTAAGAATACTACTACTCGTCTAACTTGACAAGCGGAAGTGTACAGCTTTTATAGCTTGGATTATCAAAGGGGAGATAATCCATATTCACAACATACCGCTTAGATTTTTGCATATTCAAATAATATATCGAATGAATTCCTATGAAATCATATATTTTATCACACTATTCCATCTTAATCGGAAGTTGTTACCTCCCTTTCTGCATAATATTCATTGAATGCTTCTTCAAATGAATTATGTTTCATTCAAGTTTTTGTCTAACACGGACCAGTCGGGTTGCTTTAACAAATAGTCAACCGTAGGTTAGAGTTCAGGCGGGTGAATAAGAGTGTAATAAATTTTTCATTATTTACTTATTCAATGCTTCCTGACAGCACAATGAGAATCGTTATTATATTGTAAAATAACAGAATTTCTGTGCACTGAACTCGACATTTCTCTCATTTGTGAAAAAATATGAATGCAATATTTCAATCGACTATAGTATAATGGTGTGTTAATGTCCGCTGATAAAAATATATATTTTTTAAAAAATATTGAATTAATTCCAGTAACAGGTTAAAATTATGCCCGGTGTGGCCTTCTTTTAAATTCATCGTTAATGGGAAGAACTTATGGGAAGAATACATTAAAACAAATATGACGAGGTATTTGTTTATTATTTGTACTTATTTGATCTCGAGAGAGAGTTTTTGTTTTATTTTCTCAAATCTACGCAGATATGAAAATATATGAGATAATTTTACAAATACGTAATTAAACACCTGAACAGATTGGACTGTTGCGTACACTTGATTTATTTGTGACAGATATTAGAATAATCCAGAATTAACACGGGAAGCAAACTATTAAACTACAGACAGAAAATGAATTTAGTAAATAGACATACATAGAAAACGACTTATTTTTATTTTATTTTATTTTTTATATGTTTTTTTTGGGGGGGTTTTTCGGGGTTTTTTTTTTTACAGTAAGGTTCACTGTGTAACAAGGCCCGGGGGCCACCCGAAGCAGGGGGTTACAAAAAGGCTGCGTTTCTCAACCGGTTTGGCAGAGCTCACTGATTTGCCAGGAAAAGTAGCCAGGTGTCCCTCATGTTAACAGAAAAGTAATTTATTAATTATTTTTATATTTAAAAATCTTTACTTATAAAATAATGTTAGAGACACCAATTGTTTCAATGTTTAAGGCGAGTCTTAGTCAAAAATTGATATTTTAAACTGGATGTTAAATTCTTTAATCTTTAATAAGAAGGCGATAATTCTTAACTCTTTGCTTTCCTCAAGGCATAACGTATAAAGGGCTATCATTCAAAGAATTACCAAGACACATCAAGCACAGTTTTCCGACAACCATACTTAAATATACAATGTCCTAAAAATAAATGCTTATTTCAGGAGACGACTTTATTATTTTCCTAATTTCAAATTTAATGACTAATTTTTCCTTATTAAAATTTAAAGTGCGCCACAGAATTTTAGTTAGTCTACAATTGCAACCCGAAGTAAAAAAAAAAAAAAAAAAAAAAGTCGAGAAACACTTCGTTATGGGGCAGTTTATATGAATAGGAGGGGAAGATAACGGTTAACTCTAGACTTGAAGAGGTCAAGATTGTAGTGGTCGGGGAAAAATCCTCTTGGGGGTCTGTTCCACAGGGTAGGGTTTTGTGGGGAAAAGCTAGTTGAGTGGAACTTAATTCTCATAGATGGAATCCGGAGGGAATTCGGATTGTTTGTTACTATGTAAGTAGCATGGCGGGTCCTAGAGGTTAGACCTGGCGAAACGAGGGAATGTACAACGTTCAAGCAATTTCGATGGGAGTGATTATAGAGCAATGAGAGATTTGCCACATCCCGCATGTGAGAGAGAAAGTGAGTTTGGGGAGTGGAAAATAATTCTTCTCCAAGGAGTCGGAGACGCTTTTGAACACTATCAAGGGTAGAGAGTGAGGTCTGCGGAGCTTACGCCCAAATATAGCAACGGTACTCCACTTTCGGCCTGATCTGCCTCTTACAAACATAGAGGATAGCATAAGGAGTCAGGTACTTACTGGAGCGGTACAGGCACGTAAGACACGGATGTGTCTTCTCACCGGACTTCATGTTTTACATTGAAGCGAGCCTGACAGGATAAGAAGACTTACGGCTTATTTCACGTTGAAATATCGGTTCTCGTACGATCACCGAAGTTAAGCAACGTCGAGCGTGGTCAGTACCTAGATGGGTGACCGTTTGGAAATACGAGGTGCTGTAAGATCGGATATGCGGTTCATGAATTGGAAATCGGAGGGCCGAGTTCGAATTCCAGTCGGGTTTCTTTATATCCACGTATGCCTAAATACCCCTGGGAAAGGTATGGATCCACATATTCTAACTCCCCAAGCTATGGATAATTACTAAGATTTGTACCGGTAAATAATTATAATATACAAAAAGGTCTTACAATCTAAAAAAAAAATTTTCTGGCTTTAAATAAGATGCAAAAGGTTGATAAGCCGAAAAAAACCCAAACACACAAGAGAATAGTAAATTCTATAAGGATCCATTATTAGAGGCCACAGTTTTAGCAACATAAGATACGCAAATGTTGTTAGCAGAGACAGAAAGGAAAATGCTGGTATTACTACAGAAGGTAGGAATCATCAATTGTAAGATAGAATGTATGGCTACAGACCAACATTCGAATTAAATATCTAGGAAGTGTTTTAACAGAGTATGGAAAATGTGACATCGAAATCCGAAGAAAAACTGTAACAAAAAAGATGCTTTACAAAAGTTAAGTAAAATATTAAGAAACAGGAAAATTTCTTTAGAATCAAAAAAAAAAAAAAAGAAAAAAAGAGTACTGAACTGTTTCATAATATTTGTCCTCTTATATGACCAATCTAATCACAGATGAAAAAGAGGCTTGCAACAACAGAAGTTCTACAGAAGGATGCTGACAATACAGTTGACTGAGCAACGACAAAGTTTTAGATTTAAACAAAATGGACACTTATATTTAGCGTTAGAAAGAGAGAATAGGCATTTCTGGAATACATAAAGAGGAAAGTGGGTTTGGAGAATCTGATATACATGATATATTGAAGCCAAGAGGGACATAAAATATCGAATAATCTATCTAACAAGCTAGTGTAAATGGTTGGCAAACACGGATTAAGAAAGATAACAAAAAGGAAATCATTACTAAAAAGTACAAAGGAGAGGAAGTTATGAAGAATCATGATCGCCCACATCCTGAATGGACTCAGCACATAGAAGAAGTGAACACTTGACAGTATTTTATTCAATTAGAATTTTAGACTTGCTAACAAAACCTCCGACACTATTTACATTATTCGGACTATTGTTACTATATTTATCACAAAGTTTCGGCCATGGTACGCTCCGACTTCTTCAGGTGTTTAGAATGTTGAACTGAATAAATATGGCAAGAAAGATGAGGAGAATAGTCCCAATAATGCAAATAGTGTACATAATACCTCATCTCAGAAATATAGGCAGATACTGAAAGGCCGAAACGTTGTAATAAATATGACAAGAAAGATGAGGACAATAGTCCGAATAATGTAAATAATGTACATAATACCTCATCTCAGAAATATAGACAGATACTGAAAGGCCGAAATGTTGTAACAAATATGGCGACAAAGATGAGGAAAATAGTCCGAATAATGTAAATAGTATATAATAATACCACATCTCAGAAATATAGACAGATACTGAAAGGCCGAAAGGTTGTAACAAATATGGCGACAAAGATGAGGACAATAGTGCGAATAATGTAAATAGTATACATAATACCTCATCTCAGAAATATAGACAGATACTGAAAGGTTGTAACAAATATGGCGACAAAGATAAGGACAATAGTGCAAATAATGTAAATAGTGTACATAATACCTCACCTCAGAAATATAAACGGATACAAAAGTTTCAACATCAACCAATATTTTACAAGTATCGGTGGAACGTATAGCTAAAAATTCAAAAACATATTTCTGACACGAATTCGTCTTGTAGATGTAATTTAGTTATGAAGAAGTCCACAAAAATAGTTTAAAATATTAAATTTTTACCTAACTTGTCAAAGATCGTGATAAACACTCTTCAATACATTATAATTATAACACGAGATAAGAGATGTCTTTTACTCCTTGAATCACTTGTGTCGAAGATAGTTAAGTGTAGCGTTGCAGCTATAACCAGACACCGGGTTCGTTCTCAACGTGCAACTTGTGCCTTGAAAATAACTTTGGTCCAGATTCTTACCCCAGAAATAAAAACAAAAACCGATTGTAGCAATAAGGAAAGTTTATTCGGTTGTAACCTGTAGACGAGCGAAGTGGGGATGAAACGGAGGTGAACAGTCGAACGGACATGTCGTCCTTTTCTCATCGGGGCGAGCGGTCTCTCGTTCCACTCTGTCCACTGTCTGTGGGTCTTTCTGCTTTTGGCTGCTGTTGACCATTCTCTTATAGGGAACAGCGTTGTTAGTCTTGTCAACTTTGTCTAAAAATGTAATTTAACAAGGACCCAAAGTTTGGCTTCACTCAATAACCTCCTTTATCAGGATCGTTTGACATGGCTCTTCTAAGGTCCTCTTCACTTAGCAGATAATCATCAAGACAACAACTCTCCGAAACAATTTTTGAAACACCTCTCAGATGTTTTCATTTAACAAGATATCGGCTACGAATAGGAGTAATGAACATTCTAGTGTCTAGCAGAATAAGAAGACGCAATGAATCAGATTCACTGCTAGAATAAGGAATGCCAGAAAAAAGACACGTTTTTGCTAGACGTTGAGGGACAATCATTGCTTATACCGCCTTTATCAGGGGATAAAACGTTTTAATCAGAACCTGATTCACTGCTAGAGTTAGAAAACCAAGAAAAAGATATTCTTCGTGAAATATCTCGTCAGCCGCGCCATGGCTTTCACTTTTTTTATCGACATCGATGGACATTTTGTAATTCACTGCCAGACTAAAAAAAATAACACTTTTCGTGCAAGATATCATATCAACTGATTTAATAGTTAATTATTGATTGGTTTATTTTATATATTAAATTCCATAAACAGTGAAGATAACGAGTTTGAAATCAGAATCTAACCTAATTTGGTTGGCAACTAATGGATCAAATAGCTTCGACCTACTGATAACTGTCTGCGGCATATCTTGCCAGCATAAAATGAATGTATTAGATCGGAACAAAGATCCGTGATGTTTTTAAGTGAATTTCAAAGACAGCATTTAGATATTGGTACATATGGGCCATTTTGTTCCAACACCATCCAACCATCTTGAGGCAGCTTCATTATCACATCCCCCAGTTCTTATCATCTTTATTGGCGTTCTTCTCATTAAGAGAATATCTTCATAGGCGATACATCTTTTTTGCTGTTTGAATAACGTTGTCTTTTTCGTCCCAGATTAAATTATCTTTTATTCGGGAAGAAAATTTCATCTACACACGGGAATAAAAAATCCCTTACTCTCGGGAATAAAAGATCATTTACTCCCCGTAAAAAAAAGTTTGTCTACACTCATGGTTAAAAGATAATTTACTCCCAGCTATAAAAGATCAAATGATGAAAATACGTCCTATTTTCCTTCATTTTCAACTTTTAAATAAATACATTAAATATATTCCTGTCAATACGTGAATCATATGGAAAGACAAGTTAAAATGTCACCTTATATTTATAAATGTCAGTCACGTGTGAAACGAAATCATATCTTAAGACACCATTTATTGTAAAATGCTACACACTTTTGTTCCAACCCTGTATATTATTAGGGTGCACTAAAAAGGTTTTGGCTCGATCCATTTTCCCCAAATATTATAATAACCATACACTTGATTTTAAAAAAAAGTGGGTGAACCTTTCAGCCTCACCTTGCGTATTTGTTGGAAATCGAGATTTAGGAAAGACGAAGAATGATTTAATCCTCGGCTTTTGTCCATTTGATCCAAGAGACATCGTGACTGCCATCTTTTGTGATGGCCGGGTCAAAGTAACCGATCAGATTTGTCTGTTTTAGTCATGTTCTTATTATAGAAACTTGTCCGTTCCTCGAGGCTTCCAGGCGACAAAGAAATCCTGAAAATCGTGTGTTGGCTTTGAGGCAACTGTAATCTCAGCTCACTTTTTTATTTACTATTCTTTTTTAATGTTTCTGGGAAAATTAGAAAGCAAATATGTTTCTCGCCCTCCTCTTCCTCTCACCCTATCACACACACACACACACACATATATATATATATATATATATATATATATAATATCAGTGGTCAATATATATATATATATAAATAAAGTTCCAATAGGATAGAAGCCAGGTAGAACGCAATGTCCAGGACAGAATAAGAATATAATAAAAAAGGCACAAAAACTAATATTCTATGGTTCTAATTTATTACATTGGAATCGTAATCGTAATGAATTTTATCGTGATTACGATTCCAATGTAATAAATTATAACCATGGGATATTAGGGTTTCAGCCTTTTTTTTCCCAGCTTTCAGATAAGGCACTGAGCCATCTTGACGCTATTTGTCGTAAAAATCAATGAAAAATCCTTTGAATTATTCAGCTAAAAAGAGAACAGGTTAAACTCGTTTTCTTTCAGACTAATGATCAATGGTGAGAGGAAAAAAACATTCAGGCTTTCAGTGATAATACCAACATTCATACTCTGGATTCCATCTTCAAAGTCCATTCAAGAACCATCAAGAGAACGGTGACTAACTTTAAAAAATATGGAAGTGTAGAGAGCAAAACTGGATCAGGAGGTTACAACAGGATCAGGGAATATCATTTCAACTTAGAGCTAAAGGAATCAGTTAAAAATACAACTCAATCCATAAGACGGAAATTTTATACGGGAAATTGAATATAGTTTGAGTGAGGATCATTGACAAGGTACTGTGATTGTTGTTGAGAGGGTAGTTTTCTTGTTGGCTTTTGTGTATTTGGGCAGCAACCGCTCTTTTATACAGGTTTCATTGATGATTGACAAATCTCTAGTATCGTCACCTTCACTGAAATCTTCATAAAAGAGAGATTGCTGTGCAAATTAGATATCATCAATGAAACACACACACACACACCCAGAGAAAGAGAGAGAGAGACACAAACATATATATATAGAGATTGTATTAAATTTAGTATAGTACATATATATAGATTGTATTAAATTTAGTATAGTACATAATTAATTTTATTTTTTACTTGGATCGGTGAGTGATATATTAGGGTTTATGGGTCTTTTTAAAATTTTTTCCTACTACTTATACTTTTGATTACGATATAGTAGTTTGATATGATTAGAGTTACTTCAGGACGTATTATGTTCATTTTATTTATGTTAATATATATACATTTATGCACTCAAGTGCACAAAATGCTACAAGTCCTATATAGGTATTACCCAAGCACTAAATAGCAGAGTTTCCCTTCACAAAAGCAACATTAAATTACCAGACAACAGGAAACTCTTTGTATCACAACACATCTACAAATGTAATGATGGTAAATTTAAAATTATGTCAGTGTATCAAACAGACAATTGTTCTTACATACAAATACAAGAAAGAAACTTCATTGACAAATTTGAATCAGCACTAAACAAATCATAACCGCATACATATAATGGCCGAACAAATTAGCCGGACCACACACACACATACACACACACACACACACACACAACATACAAATATCTATGGAGAACGAATATATACATACATACTGACAAAAACAAGCACATTACACAAACCATACGCACGCACACACACACACATGAGCACGAGCCTACGCATCATACGAAGTGTATATATATATATATATATATATATATATATATATATACTATTTCCTTATAATAAAACTGTGTATATGTATAGAGAAGGAATATGTATACACATATTAGCAAAAACACATACACGCATTACACAAAAATGAAGATAGGTTTAAATATATACAGAGGTCAGAAAAAAATAAGAACTTCCCCCTTTCTCTAACCAATCCTAATTACTTTATTAGACCTTAAGCAAAAGAAGATTTTCTCCGCAAGTTCAAGAAAATTTGGTTTACTACTACACACAAAAGACAATGATTAAGCATGAGAAACATATCAAAACATTTACAATAGTATACCTGTCCACATTCGTAAATTAGGAAAATTCTCGTTGAAAATACATCTATACTTTTTCATGAAAATAATAAATATAAACTAAAAATTCTTGACGCTTTCTCTATTAAAAAATTGAAACCAACCCTTAATAAAATTAATTGGGAATACTGCAAAAATGTTTACAGTAATAGTTTAAAATATCTAGGTTTTAACTAATCATTGTTTATTAAAAAAAACAAAAAAGAACATATGGACATTTCAAAATTTAGTTACCTCCCCTGATGTTTACATCGTGAAATTTATATCGTACAGTACATAAACTTAGCGTTTTTCACTTCACAGTTAAAAGAATTTAATTTTCAGAAGAAAACAACAATTTTATCTTAGAAAAAAAACAAAAAAAACAGCAGTACCATGATGGTGACATTATGATAATGTTGAAAGTATTCGGAGTAAATGAATATGTTTCAACATGGTAATTTTCTCTCTTCCTTTAATAAGGATACTAAGAACCTTGTCCATGAATATTAGAGTATACTATGGAAAATAAGTAGCCAAAATATTCAATGAGACATGTCTTAATGAAAACATGCTACCAAAAATATATATATATATATATATATATATATATATATATATATATATATATATATATAGAGAGAGAGAGAGAGAGAGAGAGTTGGGAAAAGAAAGATGTAAATTTATTATCGTGTAGGAAGTGGGGGATGGAACCGATTTTCTTACGAGAAAGTGTATAAAACATACGAAATCCGGCCCCAAAAGGGATACGCACAGCTGCCATCAGGGTCCACGTCACTCTCGCTTGTGAACTTCACGACCTCATGCTAAAAGCGACAGCGCAGACAAACTTCAAAGAGACCGCTTCAGACTACGGTAACACCCGTTCCACAATAAGAAACAAATTCTATCTCTTGTATCCGCTTTACTATAAACCACACACACACACACACACCTGTTGACTTTTTCACACAAACACACATATGACAACATTTCATTATTTCTCACATACGTACACAAAGAGAATTCATATTTTATTTCAGAATTTTATTAATCCAAACAAATTACTTTCCAATCTATGACCAATTGCTTGTATTCTTGTCGTTATATTAATGTTCATTTTTTGAAACTACGCTGTCTTTTCTATTGAATTTTATTCTTTCAATGAAAATCATTTGATTATTCTAAACAGCCGAATTACATGCAGCCCCGCAACAATATTTTATGTTATTGTATCGAATCCCAACACACCGAATTGTGACATTCCAAGCTCTTATTGTTCAACTTTCTTCAAACAGACAATTTTTAATGTTGAAAGCAACTTCAATAGCTAAAAATAAATGTATTTTAAAAATTTCTCTACTTTCACAAACTCTTCATGAAACTAAATGTAAACAAAAAACACAACAACGTTGACCCAACGGGTCACAGGTGGTCTAGTATAGATATATATGAATATCTGTGCCCACAGAAAACGAACGGTTATTCCTTTGACGCCGCTATTACACCGTTTCTTTTACTCCCTTGGTAATGTTTATTGTTTGAAAAAGCGGTGATTAGTATCTTAATAAAACCCAAATGTATGAAAGTGGATTAATGCATTTTTTTTATTCTTGAGAACTGACAGTAAAGATGTTAAACACTATTTATTTATTAGATTGGTTATTTACAAGAATAATTGTATATTTACAAGATTATAAAAATATGTGAAGCAACTATAATCAAATATTTATTATTTCCCACTTTACAGTGAAATAAATATGAAAAAAAAGGTTTTATTCATAAATTTAGGAAAAATGTCTGAACAAGAAAATATAAATAAACATAATGATAGTTAACTGAATCCATTTTCCGGACATTTTATCAATTTGCTCTCACGATATAAATTCACTAAAACAATTTGAGAGAACGTTTTCGTCTAAACTAAAGATGCTTTTAATTTTAGATTTTAGACGGGACGAAAAAAAAAAACTTATTATAAAACCCCAGAGATTTCGACATTCAGCAACAGAGATGCGAGCATCTCCAAGGTGTCCAAACACGAGAGAAGACGTGACTACACAGTCTTCCCACCTCCTCAGTGCTTAGTGAAAGAAACATGTGTCAGGAACTTCAAACAAATCATCAATAATAACAGCACGATCAGTCAGTGAATCTTCGCTAACGACCAAAGATCTTTTCTAAGCCATATCTTTTTCTTTGTACCAACTACCTACAGACTTTAACTGAAAACCTGAATGACAGAATCCCTACACTTCTTCAGGATGCGACTCTCTCCAACTTCTTGTCTTTCGTTCTCTCAATATATTTTGACATCTTACCATCGTTGTCCATTCTCTTAGCTTCATTATGTCTTGAGAGTGTCAAATTTTCCACACTCTTTTTCCTCATTATTTGTCCTTCATATTTCAACTCTCTCTTTCAGAGTATACGTAGAAGTAGTTCCTTGTAGTTCTTATTTCTCTAAAGATTTCTTCGTTGTTCACATGTTCTGTCGGTTTGAGATTTCGTCGGCAGAAAAAAAAACAACGCTGTTGCTACAAGTTCCTTTTTCATCTGTGAAGGGATTGTTCAGAATTCACTGCCACATAGGCGATTTTATATTATATAGAAATTCAACACTATTTGCTAATAACGAATTTTCCTTATCTCTTAATACTTTGCTTAGTTTCTGAAAGACATCTTTCGTTGTTCCGATGAGCCTTCAGATTTCTGCGTCATATTGTTGCTACACAATCCAGATATTTGAATTCCTGCATCTTTGTCTTATTTCTCTTTCTATTTTTCTATTCCCTGAATTCGTTCTCTATACTTGTAGGCTCTTTAATCCCCATAGAGGTTATAGATTACTCCGACACCCTTCCCATGGAAATCAAGCTTTTCTCGGATTTCAAGCAGCTCTTTGTATCACCCTCTATCAAAAACCTTTCTGGGAAACATAAGCATTTGTCTTTCTGTATTTGTATTTTTCTGATAACATTTTCATCATGAAAATATCATTTTCTTTTTTTTTTCTTGTAAGTTGGAGAACGACAAACTGTTCTTGCCATAAAGTTCGGATTTATTTGTTTTGATTTTTTTTAGCGGCATATCATCACCTCTATGGGTTATTTAATAGCAGTGTCTAACATGGTAACTTGTACCTCATCTCAGAAATATAGACAGATATTGTTAAGATGTCATCTTCATGTTTGTCAATGTGAGCGTGGTGTCAACTTTATTGGCCCGGGACCAGTCGTTCATTACATTCACTTTCGCAAAAATAGCCTTCAGAAAGGTATGAATCCACCATTTCTCCCCCAGCTATGGATTAAATAGTATTATAGCCATGGTTATCAAGTGGTCTAGGAAAAAGCAAACACTGAATTCCCCAAATCTGGGCTGATGGTTATACTCACCCAACGAGTTGACAGTTATTATATATTTACGCACGACACAGAGCGAATATTCTATTGATAGACAATCATTTTGTTTTACTCAATTCATCCTAGCAAGGCGATAATGCCATTAAGACGCAATGGGTTCTGGGAATGGAAGAGAATGCAAACGTTTTAGTAGGAACAGGAAATCCAATCTTAAACGGGATACAAGTGATAAACCTGTTCAAAAGACCAGGGAGGTGTGTGAACCGGGCGAAAGGTGAACCTATCTACTCCTATTGAGAATAATAAATAAATAAATGAATAAATAGCAAATAAAAACCAGAGTTTAGGCAAAGACATTAAAAGTAAAGAGTAGAAGAAGATTTTAAAAGGAACTGGAAACCCAATCCTAAACAAGAAAGGAGGGATAAAACTTTACACGTGTTCAAAAGACTGTGGAGGAGTGTGAACAGGACGAAAGGTGAATCTATCTACTCCTATTGAGAATAATAAATAAATGAATAAATAAATAGCAAATAAAACTCCTGAGTTTAGGCGGAGACATTAAAAGTGTAGAGTAGAAGTAGACTTTAAAAGGAACTGGGAACTAAACCCTAAACAGGAAAGAAGGGATGGACCTCTACTCCTGTTCAAAAGACTATAGGAGGAGTGTGAATCGGAGAAGAGGAAGGAAAGGAATTAAGTTAAAAAGAGAAAAGGAGGAAATGTGAGATAAAAGGATATATATTCGAAGAAGATTTAATCGCGAATGGAAGAAGACAAGAACGAAGAAAGAGAGAGATAGAGACAGAGAAAAGGTCAGGTAAAGAAAGGGATAAAAAAATTTGGAGATAAAGAAACAGAATAAAAGTAGGCGGGAAGCAGATAGGCAGAAAGGACGGGAGTGGAATAGAGAGTTAGAAATGTGGGCGAGAAAGGCAGAGTGACGTATTAAAGGAAGTAAATAGAAAGCGGGGGAAAGAATGAGAAGGAGAGTGAGAGAGAGAGAGAGAGAGAGAAATAGGGAGTGATACAATAGAACTAGAGAGAAAAGATAAATGAAAAACAGGAGAGAGATGAAGGGAGAGAGAAAGGGAGATCATGTCAAAATTGAAGAAAGAAACAGAATGATGGTAATGTCACGGTAATGATGACAAATGCAATAGAAGAAAGGAATAAAAAAGAATGAAAAATACTAATTTAGAAGAAAAAGAAAAGAAAGGAAAATGAAAAAGGAAAGAAACTGCAGCCTAAAACGGATGAGGCGGTGAAGGAAAGAAGACAAGTAGGAAAAGAAAAAAAGAAAGAAATATTTACAACAGAAAGAAAATGAGTAAACATTTACACTATTTCTTTCTTTTTTGCTCAAGCAAACAAAATACCAAGGAGGTCGAAAGCGAGGCTCATTTCTCTTGTCTTAAAAAAAAACAACGCCGCCATAAGATACCCAACAACAGCAACACAAATAATAAATAAATAAATAAATCTATGCGTCAATAAATTCCCAAAAACCTGAAGCCACTACAAGAACCAAACTCGATTGAAATCTCTAATAGACAAGATACAGCTCCGAAATGTCTGTAGAAATTCACCATTCTCATGTTTATTGTGTTTTTCGCGAAGTTACAACTTTCTGCTTCAATGTCTTCCTTTGAAAAAATTTTTAAAGAAATTAATAAATGAATAAAATAA
The DNA here is from genome assembly GCA_903632075.3 of Acanthosepion pharaonis. NCBI lineage: Eukaryota > Metazoa > Mollusca > Cephalopoda > Sepiida > Sepiidae > Acanthosepion > Acanthosepion pharaonis. The sequence goes on from CAHIKZ030004486.1 coordinate 2,884,536, forward strand.
AAAGAACAAATATAAAACTAAAAACAAACTGGAAGCTTATCATTCCAGATAATAAGAGAAAATGTCTAAAAAATATCTAAAAGCATTTCGCAGGTGGAAAACTAAGAATAAAGTTAACATCAAAAGATTCGAGAATGTGCACGATTTCAAACAGGCAGCCATGTTTGAATTAACGATTCATGACTGCAAGTAAATGGCACGAAGCCTAGCGCGATTAGTATTAAGTTAGTCTCACGCTTGTCTATAATACTTAATGTGAGCCCCACGACGATTGTCTTGTTCCAAACTAATGTAGGGTACAATTCTTGTCAGGAAATAACATACGGTTTGAATTGAATTTAATGTCAATAAAGAACCTTTTTTTTATTATGTAGGGATTCTAATATGTTTAGGCTAACCCTAAGAGTGTAAAACCAAAGGATGACAAGTGACAAATACATCAGAATATTAACATGAAAAGGTACCCTCATAGCCACCAGGTACAGAATCGGGCCACAAAATATGTCGCTTCTTCTCAATCCATGTTTTTTTTAGTGATATCTATTAGTTTGGCGCAAAAATAATGACGTAATAATGTCGTTTTTTAACGTTAAAAAACACGTCAAAAACGACATTTTTACGTCATTATTTTTGCACCAACCTAATACATAGACGTTCCTTTCCGCGTATATTTCAACGAAAAGTGTTGACTGAATGCCACCATGGAACTGAGCGATCAGAATACTCAAGCTCAGTTTAAGCCTTGTTCTAAACTAAGGTCTATTTAATAAATAACTATATCCATTGTAGTTCCAGAGGTCCGGCCATTACAATGCTCAAGATCCACTCGTGGTAAGCGTTTACTGTATTTAAGTTAATCTATGAAATGCTCAATAAGCAACATATCGTTGGCTGGAAGATATTATAGCGATTTATTAAGCATAGCTCAGATGTGGCACTAGGCCTAAAGTATGGAGCACTCAGTGAAGATCGACCTCACTACTCAGTCATAATTAATCTAGCGAGACTAGTTTGCTAACAATTACATCACGTTGAGATGCTGAAAGGTGATTTTCAAAAACGTAGCTTAGATGTGGCAAAAGACCGAAAGTTCGGATCACATAGTTTCAATGAACTCCCGTCAGTCGTAAGTGATTTAGCGAGAAAAGCTTGCTAACAATCATACGCCATCGTGGTGGACACGTGGTTTTCTAAGCCTAGCTAAGATGTGGCACAAGGCCGAAATTATGGAGCACTCGGTGAGGATCGAGCTAGCTATTCAGTCGGAAATTCATATACTGAGAATCTTCCTCGCCATTATACCACGTTGAGGTACCCAGATGATTTTCTAAGCGTAGATTAGACGTGGTACAAGGCCAAATGTATGGAGCATCCAGTTAGGATCGTATTCACTATTCAGTCGTAACTGATCTAGCGAGACAAGATTGCTAATCATTACGCTAAGTCGAAGTGCCTAAAGTGCCAGCGTGATTCCATCTCGCCGACAGGGAATCGAACCCCGGTCTCCTGCAGGACAGATAGGTGATGCCACTAAACTACCGCGGATGGACAGAAGAGATCATAAATTCACTCTAAACGTAGTTTCGTAACATTTAACTTTTTTCTTCCTTGGTTGTTTGACTCATAATTCATAGCAGTGAAATACTTAATTTCATTTTATGTTAAGTCACCAGCTTAGTTTCATTGAATATAGTGGGTTCTTCTTTACGGAGATTACTGCTACAGTAGCCTTATGTCAGACTAAGCTAACAAGTGATTTCAATTTTCAATAAACCAACAATTTAGATATTCAATAAACGCTAGTATGTCATGTGATAGACTCACTCAGATGATCTAAATATTAGGTTGGTGCAAAAATAATGACGTAAGATTGTCGCTTTTTGACGTTAAAAATACGTCAAAAAACGACATTATTACGTCATTATTTTTGCACCAACCTAATAATTATCCTACAGATTAACTCGATCATATAAAAAATTCGGTCTTTATTAGTGCTCCAAGAATGTTTATCCTGTACCAAATTTTTTCATGCCAGGACATGACTCTCCATAGAGTTCCTTTCTTTATTATCCAAGAATTGGCATAGCTTTATGGGAAAGACAACGGATGTGTTCCCGTTACCATCAGAGTAGTCAATTTCCTAGACTGGCTGCTACTCAAGACGAGAGAACCCCGTCGCTGAATGGAAAGTGGGGTTGCTGGTTATTGCTACCAGAAAATCATTTATGTCTCCTGTGAAAACGGTAGGAACTACTTTTTGTGTGCAAATTGTTATTTGCGTCCGCTTGACTCAAAAGCTGCCTCCAACTTAAAGGCCGCTTATGACTTAAAGACCGCCTATAATTCAAAGACCGCCTATGACTTAAGAGCCTCCTATAAGTTAAAGTCTGTCTTCAAATTAAAAACAACCTATGGACTTAAAGGCGGCCTCTAACTTAAAGTTCACCCTCGATTTAAAAGACGCCTTCAACTTAAAGGCTGCCTATGGCTTAAATGCTGCCTATGACTTAAAGGCCGCCTATGGCTTAAACGCCGCCCATGGCTTAAACGCCGCCCATGGCTTAAAGGCCGCCTATGACTTAAAGGCCGCCCATGGCTTAAAGGCCGCCTATGACTTAAAGGCCGCCTATGACTTAAAGGCTGCCCATGGCTTTGCACAACGATAACCGTAACACTACCCTTATATTCATATACTATCCTTTTTTTAATATTCCCCAATACAAGTCTCAAGAGGCACTCAAGGTAGAAGATTACTGGATGAGATGAGTAGTATGGACGAAAGAAATGGAAGTAAGTGAAGATTATTAGAATATTGAGTATAGATAACGATTGATGCTGGAAGCTCACAAAAGAATAAAATCTGCCGATTGCTACAATCTAGTTTCATGGTTTTATTTCGTGGGTAACGATCTGGCCAAAGAGTTATTTTCCATACACTAAGCCACAAACTTTCGACTGGAAGAAGCTACACCCTGAGAACAAATCTGGTGCCTGATCTGAATTGCAAAGTGACACGAATTGGAAGGGTGAAGTGAAGATTATTAGGATATGGAGAACAGATAATGATTTATCCTGGACTTAAAGAACTGAAGATTCTAGCATGGTAGGTCTTAGCCATAAAAGTATGAACTGGTGGAATGAAAACTTATGAGAACATTTGCCGTGAAAATAGCGAGTGAACAGCTAAAGGCGTTGCGTCTGTTGGAAAAGAACAGTAGGCTTGAAAATCATTTACCACCCAAAAAGCCGCGTAAACGGTTTTGAACTATGTTGAGCCTGGGAAGTAAGGATTGTGCAAATCTAGCTCAGATATAGTAGCAATCCTCCATTTTTTGTGTGATTTGACTCTTGTAAAGATAGAGGCGGGTACGGTGGAGTAATGGATAGCGGCTCGAATTGAGAAATTGGAGAGACGAGTTCGAAATCCAGTTGCATCCAATGCATTAACTTACGTGCTAATACCCTTGGGGAAAAGTATGAATCCTCTTCTTCTCAAGCTAGAGGTAAATAGCAGGACAGACCGGATTCTTGGATGGCAACTGGTCTCCCGCAAAAAGAAATGGCAACCTACTCTGGGGAAAAAATCTGCTCGTCTGTCATGTATCGAAAGATATACTTGATCGCCTATGGCATCTCGAGGTGGTGTAATGGTTAACAAGCTCGTCTCGCTAGAACAATTATGACTGAACAGTGAGTTCGGTCCTCACTGGGTGCCCCATACATTCGGCCTTGTGCCACATCTGAGCTACGCTTGGAAAATCACTATATTTGATCGCCTAAGCGTTCATGGCACATAACTGACTGAAAGATAGATTATGGTAGATGGAGTCATGTATCTTCTAAAGCAGTACAAGGAACCAGCTATTTTTTAAGTTTCTTAAGTGAATATGATGAACCTTGTAGCATGTTAGATAACAAGCTAGACTCGCCCTCCGAATGACAAGAGAAGATGGTTCGTTCATTATTGTGCTCTTTGATTCTGTGGCTATATGAATAGAAGACAAGGATTCATGAAAATTACAGCAGGAATCACGTCGGTTCAATCTATATTCTTCCTGTCAAATAAAAACGCCCAGATAAAGAAATGTAATATAGAAATAAAATACCATATAGAAAATAAATAAGTATGACATCCAGAAAACAGGAGAGAAATCACAGAAAAATTTCAGGTCATCTTGAACAGCAACGCGACAAAAATTCATAAAAACGAAGCCACAGAATACGTATATAAAATAGATAGATGCAATCACATTCCAAAGCAGTAAGTTAGCTGCATGTTGATTGAGAATTTTCACAATTTATTTAGGGGTATTAGCTTTCTTTGATTTTTTTTTTGTTAAAAGTCTGTTTTAGGTGGCGGGGGGTATTCAAGAGAAACAATTAAAAAGAACAATTCAGTGTAATAATAGTAGCTGCGATAGGACTGCTTAAATGAAAAGTGGATGATTCTACATAATCCATAACTACAATCCACAAAATAATAGGTGTTAATGGATTATAAGGAGAAACCGATAATTCATACCGAAATCTTTATGGACATATAATTAATAACGCGTTTTCAGAAACCTATAATTAGTAAACGGTTTTGAATTTTATAATTAACAGCAAATTTTTAATTTTATAATTAATACCGATTTTTTATTCTTATAATTAGTACGGAATTATTTTAAAAATAAATAGATATTTTTTATAATTAATAGCGAATTTTTAATTTTATAATTAATACCGATTTTTTATTCCTATAATTAGTACGGAATTTTTATTTTAAAAATAAATACATAATTTTTATTTTTATAATTAATAGCGAATTTTTAATTTCATAATTAATACCGATTTTTTATTCCCATAATTAGTACGGAATTTTTATTTTAAAAATAAATACAGAATTTTTATTTTTATAATTAATAGCGAATTTTTAATTTTATTTTTATAATTAAGGCCGGATTTGTATCCTAATAATTAATACCGAATTTTTATTTCTATGATCAATACGGAATTTTTATTTTTATAATTATTCCCGGACTTTTATTCTTATAATTAATACTGGAATTTTTAAATTTATTTTTATAAATTATAAATAAGGTCTAATTTTTATTTTAATAATTAATACAAGAATTTTATTTTATAATTAATACTGAATGTTTATTTTTATAATTAATAATATTTTTTAAACAATCTGCTAATAAGCCGATGTATAAAACGAATCATCAATAAATAAATATGGTGCATTTAGTAAGAATCGAACTCACATACGCAATCACACTGGAATTAACTGACTTGCTACGCTCTATACTGCTTAATGTGTAGCCAGTTTTTTTTTTAAACTTGCGAAAAATTTTACATCGAATTCTTGCATTCCTGCATCGATAAAATTGAAAGATTGAAATTAAAAAAAAAAAATCAGGATAATAATCGTGGAGATGTCCAAGAATATTTAGTTAAGGAACTCGCAATTTCCAGAAGCGGCATTTAAGTAAGGAAGTATTTTGGATCAGTCAGCATGTTGTCGCACTCGAATTTTGCAGCAGAAATTGTATTCGGAAACGGTATCCAGAAACTAACCAGAAAAGCAAATGCACAGCCATAGAAGACGGCAAGATAATTGATGGATGAATGTAACTTGTCCGACTTAGTTTCAGTAATTACTACGATGCACATTCGAGAACATGGACTGAAATGGTATATTCACTCAAAGAAAACGATCATTAATTGAACCCAATTAATCTTGCTTTCAAATGCTTTTTGCATTTCAAAGAATGATTAATTAGGTCGAAGAAGTATGTTACGTAGATCCTTGGCATAAGACCACATGTAGCGATGGAATTAAGGAAGAGGTATAAATCTAAGAAGCAAAACTTACTCAGAAGGCTTACAAGAAAGCAAAACGACCTTCACGACGAAAATATTGAAGTTTCTGGTTAAGGGGTTTATGCTTTGTGGTTCTGCATAAGAACTTATGAAAAAGTTATTTACACAACTTACATGCGGACTATTGTCCTCAACTTTGTTGTAGCTCTGGGTATGACGATAAACTACATCCATCAGCAAGGCCCCTGATCAGGAGATTGGAGGGTTTGAGGAGCGTGGAACCACCTCCTAATTGCTGTTGTTTCCAAATCAACCCAGACCCGGGGAAGTAGCACCTGTTACGGTCCCAGCTATGGGCAAATAGTGACCACCCAAAATACTTTTTTATAGTAAAAATACCAGCAATACATTTTTATATAAAAATGACCAATAATACATATTCATAGTAAACTATCACTATTTACATTATTCGGACAATTGTCCTCATCTTTGTCGCCATGTTTATCACAACGTTTCGGCTGTTGCACGCTCCGGCCTTCTTCAGGTGGTTGGAATGTCGAACTGAACCCTTTATTTCGCTCACTGGGGTAGACTGTTCTAGTTCCACGTGCCATGTCTAAGGGATGTCAGTTATCTCTTGTTAATTCCCCACTGAAAGTTCTCCACTGCCTTAAACAGGTATTGAACTCACACTCTTTGGTTCCTGTCACTGGATCTGACTAACGCCTTTGTTTTTGAAACTGTGTACTTGGACTCAGTGGGAACAAGAAGAATAAGTGATCACTATTAAAAGAACCAGATGAGATATCCCTAGACAAGGACAGTGGAACAAGAACAGTCTACGCCCGTAGATTTAATAAAGGGTTCACTTCGGCAGTCCCTATAAGTTACCTGGATCGAAATACAAGATCTAATAAAAAAGTATCGGGAATGTTGCTATGGTAACGGAGATAGTTGTACTCAAATTGAAGCCACTTGGCAGATATTGACCTTGAACTTGTTATAACGTATTGGCTTACTTCCGTTGTTTATAGCGGTGCCTGAAAGGAAAGTGTGTAGAGTGTGGTCGTCTCACCGCACCACACATGAAAAGGAACCATCAGTGAACATTGTTTGTGCAGTAGTTTTTGGACCAAGGACGACATTCCACAACGTATTCCTTAGATCTCACGTCAGGTGACATTTTCTTCTTCAGAAATCACATACCACTTAAAAGGAACAATATTTCAAGACGTCGAAGAAATCCATCAGAGAATGCGACGAGGTAGCTATTTGCTATTCAAAAAAAATGCTTCCATCAATGGAAACGGCTTCGGATAAAGTGTGTGCTTCAGAACTACTTCGAAGGATATAAAATGCCGAATTCATATAAGCTATAGTTTTCTTTTTAAAGCACCAGTTCCGATATTTTTGATCAGATCTCATACACCCGATATTTTTGATCAGATCTCATACACCCGATGAATGCCGGAGAGCACAACAGCTGAAACGTTGTGATAACAACAACAAAGATAAGGAAAATAATACACATGTAAATAGCGCATCCCAGGAATTTATCCAAAATGCAATAATACCGAATACCATCAGTTACTGATGAATCATCCTATACCAGACTTGAGTGAAACTGATATTTCTCGGCATATTTGTCTCCGTGCTACAGATGAAAAACAATAGAATCTGGCAGATGAAGATTAACCAGATCAGAACTTAGATATCATTGAATAAACGGCAACTGTAATAAATACAAAAAGTGATCCCGATGATTATTCCCATAATTTTGAATATTTGTAAGAAATCAGCCACAGAGAATGGTATCTCATGTCTGCGAAGATAGTGAATGATATGTACGCATCCATTTCCGAGAATATTGAAGCAATTATTCATGGAAACCGCACGAAGTATTAAAAATTCATATTCTTCACTTGAAAAGTTCGTAATAAATTTTCATTATAGACAATATTTTGTTTTTGATACTTAAGAACATTCAGAATTTGCAGCCCTGAGTATTTACACAAAGAGGAGAAATAGATTGAAAATACTTTTAAGACCCTCCAATACCTTATTTCATATTCAATGCGAAACAAAAGGCCCATAAAATATTTCAAAATAGAAAAGCAGCCTCTCCTAACAAACCTAACGAACCAAAAGATATATTTTTCTATCCACCATCTCTATCAAAAATACAATCGAAAGGAATGTATCTAGATTCAATATAACATCTAAAATAATAAAAGACTTAATCAATACAAAACAAAAGAAGCCAAAACTTAAAGGAGGAATTTATTCTATCGCTGCAAGGATTTCCAGAAAGAGTATATTGGAGAAACCTTAAAAAGTTTGACTAAAAATGATTCATTTAAAAAAAAACCCCAAAAAACAGATAATTAAACGCACTTATTGCTCACTGTGATGAGACTGATCCTAATTTTGACATAGAAAAATGTTACTCTAATTAAAATAGAAAATAATTCACCAAAACGAAATGTCTGCAAAGATAGTGAACAATTTGTAGGCATCTTTTTCCGGCTATTTTGAAGCAATTATTCAAGGAAAACACACGAAATATTAAGAATTTATATAAACTTCTTGAGATGAAAATTTAGTAATAAATTTTTATTACAGACAATTTTTGGTTTGTGAAACAGCGTAACTTACGAGGTTTATACGAGTCGGCTGCAAACTTCCCTTTGAGTTGGTTTTTCCAATTAAATTCTGAAATGCACTTTAAACAACCCGGATAGATGAGATTATAAATTAATTCTATGCCCAGTCTTCTACCATTAAACCTTGGCACTTCTTTTCTTGGTTGGCTCATAATTCATAGCGGTGAAATGCCTTCATTTTATAATAAATTTTCATTATAGACATTTTGCCATTTCAAAACGCTGTATCTGGCTAGGTTTAATAGAGGTGACTGGAAAGCTATTGAAAAGTCACTGTTGGGGGCGCCTCGCCTATCTTTCTCTCATTCAGAACCTTTATGACAAAATATAAAATTATATATATCAACAGGGCCAATATTTCATCTGTAGGAAAGACTATGCGAAATATCCATAAGTGAGTTCGTTCTTAATAGACTTTTATTATAAAATGTTAAAATTTCCAAAACCTTTTTCCGGTTCTTTCTTTCTTTCTCTCTCTCTCTCTCTCTCTCTCTCTCTATATATATATATATATATATATATATATATATATATATATGCACTGTTACATTAAAACATGTAGGTAACCACTACAAAATTGTACATTTTGTTTCGACCTGTCATAAAATGGCTCATCAGGTAGTTAACAACGATGGTTATAAAAGATCTTATTGAAAATTGCAATTTATGAAACAGCAAATCATTTTCCGTTTTGGGAAAATTTTCCATGCAAGGTAAAAAGGGTTTTTATAAAGAAAAAGGAAAGAAAGTAAGAAATGAATTAAAGAAAATAGGAGAGGGAAGAACATAAAAGCAAAAGAAAGCATAAGAAATAAATCCTACGACCAAGAGAATAGACAAAAACGTAAGACAACTTACGTGTTCTAATGTAACAGTGTATAATAAGTATTTATTGCTCTACTCTTGTATTGAGTTCTGTTTTGAATGTTGCAATTTTATTTTTGTTCTTTTACATTTGTATATATATATATATATATATATATATATATATATATATATATATATTATGAAATGGACAAAATCTGACAATTATTATAAGACATTTTTATGTTTTATACATTCTTTTTATAGATACAAATATTTAAGTAAATGCTCTGTTTATAGTAAAAAGTATTTATAACATTTAGCGGCCTGAATGTCCGAGAAATTTTCACAGAAAATATTCGTCCTCCGACAGGAATCAAACCTCTATCCTATACGGGACCGCCATTTAGCCTGACGTGCTCTTAACCGATCGAGCCACAGAGGATCGTTCGATTAGCAAAGTCGAATTAACTGCTTTAAACTTCAATCTTCCATGAATCTCTTACGTACATTCATATCTGCTCAATGCGTATCGAAATGTAAACAAATGACGTCACCCATTATGAAATGAACAAAGTCCGACAATTATTTTAAAAGAATGTATAAAACGTAAAAATATCTGTAAATGTTATAAATACTGTTTATTATAAAACAATATTTGTATCTATAAAAAAGAATGTATAAAATAAAAATGTCTTTATATATATATATATATATATATATATATATATATATATATACATGCACACACATTTGATTAATATATATTTGGGCAGGAATATTTCTTTTAAACATTTTTTGTTAAATATGACGGATAAGGAAAATTTTATTAATTTTTTTATTTAGTTTTCCCAGCGTACTTACATTTTTCCGTTTAGTGGGAATGAGTGAGTACTTAAAACATGCACATATAGTGTGTCAATTTAAATGATCAGAACAAAACTGTTTCTTCTTCTAACTCAGTTGCCTATATTGGCCATACTACCACCTCCGTGAATAGACGCCTCACATGTCATTTATCAGAGCAGACCGCCATAAAAATCTCACAACTGAAGAGGAAAAATATATTGAAAATGTTTCAACACCTTTAAGTACCCCATTTCATATTCAATGTTCATAAATTATGTCAAAATAGAAAAGCGATCCCCCCCCCTGACAAACCTAATGAACTAAAAGATATATTTTTCTATCCACCATCTCTATCAAAAATACAATCGAAAGGAATGTATCTAGACTCAATATAGCATCTAAAACAATGAAAGACTTATTCAATACAAAACAAAAAGGAGGAATTTATTCTGTCTCTGCATGGATTGCCAGAAAGAATATATTGGAGAAACCTCAAGAAGTTTGACTAAAAGCGTATATGGACACAAAAGAGACATTTTAAAAAATAGCACATTAAACGTATTGGTTGCTCACCGTGGATAGACTAACCACAATTTTGACATAAAACATGCCAATCTAATTAAAATGGAAAATAATTCACTGAAACGAAAATGATTCAAAAGTACTGTAGTCGTTCATAAACAGTAAATTTGTGTCCATGTTCTTACAACGTTTAACTGTCTTTGGCAGATTTTCTGTTATGCCCATATGGAATATTTAATGACAAATGATCGAGAAGAAAAAGAGTCTAAATAAAAAATTTACCGCTGCATATCAAAATATTTTGGAAGCCAATTTAATAATTTCGGTTGAAAAACTTGAACTTCCTTTTGATTCGATCTTCCAACAAGATAATGTTCCAAAGCACACTGGAAAAGCGGTTGGACGTTAGAATGAAACAACACATACCTGCTATAATACTGAATGAAAAATTTTTCTTTAGGTGATACCATTCGTAACATGTATGGGTCTTCGATTGCGGATCATTTTATAAAGAATCCTACTTGTGCGATGGATTTCAGTGCGAACTGGTTTTCCGTTTTGGCCAGTTCGCATTCATTATTTCATCTTAAGGTGTTGGAGTCGCTTTACATCAGGTCCAGGCAACCAGCTCTTTGCAAACAAAGAGATTGTTTGCTTGAACTTGCTGTGCTGCGCTTCTAGCATCTGTCCACAAATTCATGTCATCCATGACAGACTATTTCTTTTTCTTTTCCCCATAATTTTAGTTCCTTGTTAACAGTTCTGATGAGAGGGGACGAAACCAGTCGGCTGGTGTGTGTTTTTGTTTTAAATCTATCATGGCCTAGAATATAAAATGTCTTGCTTTTTTATGCCTTAATATATATATATATATATATATATATATATATATATATATATATATATATATTACTTTGATCGACAGATTAATAAATAAATTCATTATCACTTTAGAGAATTTTTATATATATTTATATACATATAAAATATATATATTAAATCTATCATGGCCTACAAAATACAATTTCTTGCTTTTTATGCCTTAATACGCTTCTGTACTGTTTTCAAACATATTTAAATATATATATATATATATATATATATATATATATATATATATATATATATATATATATGTATGTATGTATGTTTGTATATATATATTATGAAATGGACAAAGTCCGACAATTATTTTAAGACATTTTTATATACATTCTTTTTATAGATACAAATATTTAAGTAAATGCTCTGTTTATAATAAACAGTATTAAACAACATTTACCGGCCTGAATGTCCGAGAAATTTTTCATAGAAAATATTCGTCCTCCGACATGAGCAGATATGAATGTACGCTGAGATTCATAGAAGATTGAAGTTCAAATACAGTAAATTCAACCTTTCTAACCGAACGCGCCTCTGTGGCCAAATCGGTAAAGGCACGTCAAGCTAAATGACGGATCCGTATAGGATACAGGTTCGAATCCTCTCGGAGGACGAATATTTTCTGTGAAAATTTCTCGGACATTCAGGCCGGTAAATGTTGTTTAATAGTGTTTATTATAAACAGAGCATTTACTTAAATATTTGTATCCATAAAAAGAATGTATAAAACATAAAAATGTCTGAATATATATATATATATATAAAGAAATCTCTAACCAAATACGTGTTTCCACTAAAAATAATATTTGAAGTGGTAAAACCTGTCGTGCGTATATACAGTGTAACCCGGATATGAGAGAGTTGTCGGGACCGGAGAAGAAGTCTCTTATATCCGGGTTTGGTCTATTTTATATACATTAACACAGGCTCATATTTGGGACCAGAGAAAATCTCTCTTATATCCGTGTTTCTCTTATATCCGAGTCTCTTATATCCGGGTTACACCGTATATATATATATTTGGGGGAGAAGAATATATACTTTTTCATATACCAGAACAATCTTCGGAAAATCAATGATAATGTCGAAAAAAAATCTTTTCTTTTTATTTTATTTATTCAGTTTTTTAATCTGTCTAAATATATGTTTTTGGCAAAATAATCTTCTAAATTTCTTCTCAGATTGACTATTATTACAATAATAGGCTACTTAATGACAAAAGTGATAAAAATATAAACAAAAAGCAAAAGAGACGAAATGAAATTGACTAGACTATATATCCAAGCACATTTTTTTTCAAGAAATAAAAAATATACGATAAAAGAACAAGATTTTGAAGATCGGACAGGATGTTGTGGAGAACCATGATCACTTAGGTCCTGAAGGGACACGGCAGATAAAGAATTTGACAGAAAAGCATGAAGTCAGAAGAGTCTTCCACAAGCAAGAAGTCAGAGAAAAGAAACTGACAGTTTAGAACTTATGGTTACAACTATTAATTTCAAAATTGAAATTATGAGACCTATCCGCCAATCTAGTACGGCGATTAAATTCGTGAAATCGAGGTACCAACGGTGAAAGTTCATCAAAACAATTACTCTGAAAATATCTTTTTAGAAGAGTCATATGGAAGCTAAGTTACAACGCTGGAAAAGTGACTGAAGCCGAAATGCCAGTTCAGGAAAGATCCGAATTGCATTAATGGTAAGTGCTTAACATTAAAGACTTCCCATTACGTGCCGAAGTCAGTTGAAATCTTGTTTGATGATATTATTAAGAGCTTGGTCTTAAGATTAAAAGGCAAATGTAAAAGCGTAGATTTCTTTGAACATGTAGAATACTTAAGATGAGTAAAAATAAAGACACGAGTATTAAGTACTCTCATATATCATCCATGCATAAGCGCGCGCACACACACAATATTTTCATATAAGGTGTTAGTAAAATCTATAAAGGTTTTACTCAGACAAAAATGGCTTTTAAGATTATTAATAGCATATTACTTTTGCAGATGGAAATCTCTAGACCGGTCGTAGGAAAAAGAACGGATAAAACTTTGGTTCTCAACATTTTTTGAGTCATCTCCCATTTTCACATGGAAAAATTTTCACCAATCACCTGCATAGTAAAAACTCATAAGCATACAGTGGTGAATAAATTAAGCTTCAACGGGTACTTTTCCTGTCTTTAAAAATCCGCGATGGACAATGTTTTAAAAATAAAACAAATTTTATATTAAACTAGCAGCCATACCCAGCTGGTCGATCAGAAAAAAAAGCGTTCAATTAGAATGGAGCAAAAACAGCATCATGTTTAGATACAAGAGTCTATCATCTTCAATTACTTTAAAGTACTTTCATTAAAAACATTTTGAATTAATACAGTTACTGATATTAACAGAAGTAGTCTGTATTTATTCAATCAAAATTAGCCGAGGACATGAATGGGTAAAACAGTCAACATGAAGAATCACTTCAAACCACAATTATTTTGGAGTTTTTGAAATTCATTTTGTCAGTTTCCTACCAGGGATGTAAAAGAGGATACATTCATAAAGCCATTGTTAAGTCTGATGAAAATTGGTTGAAAGATCAACGAAAAATAACAAAGAAACCAGTAAAAATCGCTATTTTTCGCTATTTACGCGGGTTTTCACTATATGGGTGAACTCAATTATCAAGTTAGTTAAATGACTGTTAAACAATCAACTTATTGTTGGCTACATTGAGTAAAGTTTGTATTAAATCGCTTGAAAACTGAGGGAATTTTTAGTTTAAAATTTGTGTTGAAATCGATTTGTGTTGAAATCGGTTAGTGTTAAAATCGATTTTTCGTTTTTCGCAAGACACAGTGGCATGGAAATAAAAATGAGGTATCAATAAGCTCGTCATGATGTAAGTAACCAACATACCGAGTTTAAAGGAAATTGCAGGAAAAAAAGTTGAATTTATCGATTTTTATTTGCTTTATTGATTATTGATTTAATTTAGTCATCGATTTTTTACGCTAAGAACCCATCTCTTACATTGTACAATATATATGCCAAGTTTGGTCAAAATGGATCTCGAGTTAAAAGGTATCACACAGACAGACACACAGACAACCTCTGTTTTATATATATGGATAAAAATTATCCTGAGGTCACTTAATTTTCTTATTTTTTATCTGATTTATATCCGAAAAAAAACTTTTTTTTTTCTGAAGAACTATTTGAATGTTAAGGATCTTTCTCTAAACTATAGAAAATACTAAAATATAGCTTATCTTGTCTTGGAGTGTGATCCAGTTATTCCCATTTAAGTGTTTTTGCATATCGCCTTTGAATATTTCTTTTTCCAGGTAGAATACGTCGAAATACCTTTTATACATTCAAAATCCGATATCGCCAAGCAAAATTTCCAATCATTCAGTTGCTCATTGCCTATTTAACAGTTGAAATCGCTCACTGGTAGGCGATGGTCCTGGTTAAGGCGATAAACTACATCCGACAGCAAGATCTTTAATTTAGAGGTTTTGAGGAGCAAAGAACTACCACTTAATTGCTGGTGTTCCCAGGTCAACACCAATCCGGGGTGGTAGCACCTGACAGGGTCCCAGTTAGGGGCAAATAGTTAACCATCAAAAGAGGTCAAAACACTATGAAAGTGTAAAGAATAATTTTTAATACCATCAATACATTTTTGGGAAATTTATTACCAGCAATGCATTATTACCAACAGTACATTTTTTGAAAAAGGAAAATATTACCAGCAATACAATTTTGGAAATATATTACCACAATGTATTTGTGAACAAATATTACCTGCAGTAAAAATTTTATCGGTATTAAATAACTAATTGAGGTGTTGATATGCCGCAAAACAAACCAAACCAAACGAGTGGGCGATATCACCCAGGTTGGTATGAAAGCCCCTAATTAAAGGTTAGATGTCAATATAGAGCAGTTGCGAGCATTAAACATTTATCCTCTCTCTCTCTCCCTCTCTCTCTACATATATATATATATATTTATATCTTATATATTATTTTATACATAAAAATGGAAGATAGTAAAAAAAAAAATGCCGTGAATATAAGGCTGGTGATAGATATTGTCCGCTATGTATGGAGGAAAAATTAGCTATAGCTTCTTACAATTAACCCTAATGAATTACTCAACCAGAGGTCTGAAATACTTAAAGGTTCTAGGCATAAAAAGCCCGGTTACTTGGCAAATAGAATTTCGGTTTATTTTCTTCATCCTAATTTTTTTAATTCTTTCTGGTGGCCGCTTTATCAATAAAATGTCGTTTGGCCCAACCCTCATTAATCAGAATTATCCTGATGATCCGGTAGATGAAATGTAGGTAGATAGGTTCTGGTTATTCAGGTATTATATATATATATATATATATATATATATATATATATATATATATATATATATATGCTTACCATCGATAATGTTTAACATCGATCAACATAAGAAAAATTTATTCATTTTAATAATATCTAGAAATATTCACTCTTTGCCTGAAGAATTTCGCGTGACTCGAAACAAGTTTTGTAAAATTATGGAAAAATAAAGCGTAATATATATTTTTAAAAATCCTCATTACACCCAGAAACGTTTGCGGTTTCTCTCTTCCTATTAATATATACACTTTCCTCTCGTTAGAGCAACTATAACCTCTACCCTATATATATATATATATATATATATATATATATATATATATATATATATATATAGGAGATATTCCAAATCTATCTTTTGGGTGGTGTATATTATATATGGGAAGGATTTATTGTTTTCTTCTATTCTTCTTATATCTTGTAGATTCCAGTTTACCACGTTAAAAATGTATTGTTTATCAATATGTTTCACTTTGTACAAGGTCCTAAAGCCACTCGATGTAGAGACTTATCGAGTAAGAGGTAAGAGTCACAGTTTATGAAGATATGTGGGCTAGATAACGGTTAACCCTAGACTTGGAGAAGTTACGATTGTATTGATCTGGGAAGAATCCACTTGGGAAAGGCGTTGCCGATTTCAACTAGAAATCGAACTAGAACAGCGAGGCTTCATTGGAAGAAGAAAAGCGATATTATTATCGGAATGATATCGGAATAATATTCGGAATGATATCAGAGAGGATGATGCAAATTCTTCACTGTTTTTTTCTTTTTCTTTTTACATGTTAGAGTCTTTCTGCTCCGTTTATATCAGTTGATTGACTGACTGGTTCGTTTTTACGGCTTAGAAAATATTTTCAAATTATAAAAAGTTTCGGGGAAATAATAGATGTTTAGTGATATAGCTCTTACTAATAAACCTGATGTAATGAATATGCATACAGCTGGGTTTCCCCTCACAGTAATATGATTGGCTGGTGTCAGACATAAATACAGACTGATGGGGATGTACATGCGCTACGCCTATTGTCTTCGCCTATTGCCTATCACTACGACGAGGACCAGTCCATTGCTAGATTGTCCTACTCGGTTACAGTAGTCAACCACCACTTTGCTACTTCGAAGAAATATATCCCTTTCCGGGACATATCATAAACCATAACTGGAAGAATAAGGAGTTGGATTCATGCCTTTCCCAAAAAGGTATTTGAACGTAACTGAATATAACTAACCCAACAGGAATTAGAACTCTTCTCTCCGATTAAGAATTCCGAGCCATTATCCATTACACCAGCCGCACATCCAAGCTTACAGCACCTGGTATTCGTAAGCGGTCACCCATCTAGGTATTGACCAGGTTCGATGTTGCTTAACTTCTGTGAACCTATTCATTTATATCAAGGTATTTATAGCCCATGACGATATCATCATTCTATATTTTTTATTGTTGTCAGATTTATAATCATTTCGCGAAAAAAATTGTAAGTCGTTCATGTTGAAGAAATGACTAAGGAATCAATCATATATATGTTAGCAATAACTTGTGTTATTTATTTTATTTGATAGTTGTATTAACGCAATACAGAACAATCGAACCGAAAACCTGACTTCCTTGAAATATTTATTTACTGATCTGTAAGGTCTTACACTTGATTCCAATTGATTGATTTACGATTAAAATAGTTTTTCAATTCTTCATTTTAGATTTTAAAAATATATGACAAACGGAGGAATGCTCGTTAATTTTAATGTCTTTGACTCAGTGTATAGTCGCTATTAAAAAGAACAGCCCAACGCGCAAACTACAGATTGGAAACGTCGAAATAAAACAGGTGCAATAATATCTGGGAAGCGTAATAATAGAGGACGGAAAGTGTGACACCGAAATCTAAAGACACATTGGAATAGCGAAAAGATGCCTTCCAAAAGCTAACGTTGGAAACAAAGAAAACAGTTATGTAATATCACTCTTTGTATATAGCAGTGAGTTTTAGACAATCTCCTTACACATGAAGAAGAAACTTGAAGCAACAGACATGTGTTTCTACAGAAGGATAATGAGAATACTCTGGACCCAACATGTGAGCAATGACGAAGTTCTACAGTTCTACATTTAATGATAACAAAAAGGACAATTATGCTTAACATCCAGGAGATAAATTTCTGGGTCACGTAATGAGATAAGAGGGCTTGGAAAAATTGATACTCACAAGAATGATTGACGTTAAGATGGCCAGAGGAAAAGAACGCACAAACTACCTTTAGTGAATGGATGGCAAAAGTTATTAAGAACTATGAAGTACAAGAAATCTTTTATGTATTGTGTCCCTTCAGGGCGTTGGCGATCATGGTTCTCCACAACTTCCTGTTTTTCAAAAAATTTGTCTTTTTGATATATTTTCAAATCCCTGTTCTGCCAACCAATTACACAGGCTCGAGCGGCAGGTGTTTCGTTTCTTTCCTCTAGCGTATGTACTAAATTTTCCATTTCCTCATTATGTGCACTAAAAATTTCAATTGTCTCTTTATAATGCAAAGTGTAAGTATCCTTTTGCTTCCATTTTCGTTAAAACTTCCTCATTGTTCACGTCTTCAGTCCATGGTATTCACGGCATCCTTCTGCTGATTCAAGTTTATTCTATATCTGTGATGAGATGCTTCAAGCATTCACCAGGCCATAAAATGTTGCGGAATATGAGATCTGAAATATAGTTGAGATGCGTATATAACAAGAAATATCTATTGGCAAATATGGCTCCTGAATAAACAATATACCTCCACTGCTGCTGCTGCTGATACTGCTGAGGCCTTGTTGTCACTTCTATTTCATACCCCATGAAAGCCTTCCATATTGGATTTATTTAGTGGAAATGCATCGAGCTTTTACTGAGCCGTATTAAATCACTATGATTTGGGGTAGATTGTTATTGTTCAGCTGACCCTGGAAAAGGTCTACTGAACCAGAACAATCGGCCGCTGTAGATTAAATAAAAGGTTCATTTCGAAATAACCAGAAGGTCAGCCAGATCAACAAGCACCTGGTGAAGGACGGAGTTTGCCGAAAATTTGTAATAATAACAGCACAGATGAGAACAGCAGACCGCATAGTCTGTCTATATTTCTGGGATGAGATATTATGTACATTATTTACATTATTCGGACTATTGTCGTCATCTTTGTCGCCATATTTATCACAAGGCGTTGGTTAGATCCAGTGACAGGATCCAAAGAGTGTGAGTTCAATACCCAGTTAAGGCAGTGAAGAACTTTCAGAGGGAAATTAGCAGGAGATAACTGATAACTGACATCCATCAAACATGGCACGTGGAACTAGAACAGTCTACCCCAGTGTGCGAAATAAAGGGTTCAGTTCGAAATTCCAACCATCTGAAGAAGGCTGCAGCGTACAACGGCCGAAACGTTGTGACAAATATGGCGACAAAGATGAGGACAATAGTCCGAATAATGTAAATAATAAAGCAGATCGCATGTAAATAATGTAAATAATGATAAACGCTTTTCTCAGAAATCCAGAGAGGAATTAGAGGGATTATTTTAATTTATGTAATTAAGTATAAGTTTCCATAAATATTATACCGTCAATAAAAAAAAAAAACAAAAAAAAACAGAGCATTATATTAGGTCATACCAAGAGCTAAAACTAAACCTGTATAAATTTATCATATAAATATATACATATATAAATTTATACAGGTTCAGTTTTAGTTCTTTATATTTATACAAATGTATAGTTTATTTCTTTAATTTTATACAAGTCTAATTTGGCGTAGCAGATACTGGGAAAATCTTGAGAATTGAAAAAAAAATGGATTTGCATGAAATATCAGTCCATTCTTTCGAAAAGATATTTTACACTATGCTATACATTTTAGATTTGGATGGCGATTATCTGAAAAAAAAAACCCTCAAAAGTACGTCAAAAACTATATGAGGATTGCTTAAGAAGAATAAAGCTCGTGTAATGGAATGGCCTTCTCAATCTCTTGAGTTAAGTCCCCTCAGACGTTTGGACTGGAATTGAAAATTGCTATTCATAAACGGCATCCATAAAATCTGTAAGATTTGGAAGGATTTTGCTTCAAGAGATGCGAAAGCTTTTTCCGAAGGCTGTAGAATACGTCTATGAAAAGTGACCGGTGAGAAAAGTGACTCAACGAAATATTACTTGACAAAATTCATTATAATGAAGAAATGATCTAATAAATAATAATAACAAAACAACAAATATGATAATAATAATAATTCAGTAATAAAAGAAGCCAAAAAATTTAAAAGGGAATTTCAAGTGGATGAAGAAGAGTAAATAAACAGTTATCCACTGGGGCAGCTAAGACCGTAAAAAAGAAGGTAAAATCAAATACAATAAGCCAAAGAAACGAAACGAGCTAAACCTCTTCATGACCAATAATCTGCCCGTGCCAAATAACATGATGCAGACAAACCACATATACGTCAGTTGTTACGTAGTACAATATTAAAAACTAAAACCAAAGGTTTCATTATTGATGAAAAACACTAACGTTGGTTAACTAGAAATTATCAAGGTAAAAAAAAAAAAAAAATGAAAAACTCTGTGTTATGGTATGATCCACCTAATTTGCATAGTGGAGTACCGACTATATAAATATGGTTGGTACCGGGAAGAAAGGGAGGAATCAAGAGATTCAACCAGAGACTCTGCCCGACTGCGACTAAGTCAACACAATCTCCATGAACGGTCTTCCCAGGAATATACAAAGACTATATGTAAATATTGTGTACACTTTCTTGTTTCAATACATTTTGTTCTAAGTACATTTTGTGTTGCATTATTATTCCATGTATTATTCAAGTTTCAACACTCTGTTGACCCGAAATGCAGATGTTGTGTTAAATATCCAGAAACGTTTGACCATTTTGCATCAGTCTGCGCGTTAGTACCATCCTCCGTATATAAATCTTGGTATGACATTTACGAGAAGGAAACCGCAAGAAACTTGTATGAACCCCACCAAGAGCTGCTTACTGATATAGGACATGTAACAATTTTATGGGACTTTACAATACACACAAAAAAGAACCATCAAAACTCATCACCAAGACATCGTAATCAAAGACCACAAAAACAGAATGCACTTTCTTATTAACACTGCAATTCTTGCAGACTGCAATGTATCTAGGAATATTTTCAAAAAGTATCAAAATGCTAGGATCTTGAAGTGGAAATCTAAAAAAAACATTTGACAGATGAGAACATCAATATTTCCAGTGGTTGGAGCTGTCGGTTTGATTAGAAAAGTTTCTGATATATATATTGAAGAGATTCTTGGTAGCCTAGGCCTTAAAGAATAGAAAAAAAAGTTATTCTCTCAAGTACAGCCCACATATCAATGTAAAATGTGTGTGCTCTTTGGTTGTTTTATTTATTTTTAAACACCTCAATGAAAATATAATGATGCCATTTCTAACCTTAGGTCTCTGGTTGGGACCCCGAAAGAAATGAGTATGCATCAGAAATTAAAAAAAAAAAATAATTACCATACCGACAATATTCTGGGACTAAGATTTTCAGACAGACAGATACATCATCGTCGTTCGGATATTATTGTACTAGATAAAGGCAACAAGACCTGTCATATTATTGATGTTGTACTACCAAATGATACGAATATAGCGAAGGAGATTGATGAAATTACAAACTATTCTGATGTGAAAGTTGACATGGCCAGATTGTTTTGAATGCGGGAAGGGAGTCTCAAGATGATTCCAGTGGTAATTGAAACATTGAGATCAATCCCATTAAAACTGACTTTCTTCACGAGCTGACGGATAACATACAAATCTGGAATCAACAAAAGATCGACTCTTTTGGGCACTTCGCATATTATGAGGAAAGTGTTTGTCTGACTTCCTTGTTGTGAATTGTTGGATAACTTAATTAACCGGTTGTGATAAAACTCAATAATAATGATTATTATTATTATTAATATTTGTAAAGTGAGGATTTCAAACACTGTAAATAATTTAAAGTAACTCCATGTCAGATCTCAAAACCTCAAAGCAAGAACTTTTGTGATATATTTGCTATGGCATTGGCATATTAGGCCTTATATGGGCGATTTGGGCCCTCCACAATTGACTATCCTTTGTAGCTTTTCGCAAAATTGGTATTTTCGCCATCTTTCCTAATCTGTGTTCTGCCAACCATTTATACAGTCTCGGTTCGTTAGGTTGACTATGCGATGCTTTTCTATGTTACTCTTCCCTTTAATATATCCTCTGAGTGTCAAATTTTCTAAGCCCTCTTTCCTCTGTATGTACCCTAGAAATTTCAACTCTCTTTTTCTGTCGTTAAGTATATTCAGGTAAACAGAAGTTCGAATAAACAATTGGGTTTATAACAAAAGTATTTTTAATGAACATTTCATTGTACCATAACAAAACAAACTTATATAATCATCGGCTTATGTTATTTTTCTCGGCTTCTACCGCTTCTGGTGTTTCTGTTCAAATTATTCATGAATTTGATGAACGTCAACATTTGGATTTTATTTTTAAGGCTAATTCTTCTTTTTTATGACATGCCCGCTCATAAAGTGTGCGACCATGGCTCTCCACGACTTCCTGTCTTTTGTTACTGCAAGCAACATTTACCTCTTCATTAGCTCTATCCGTCTTCGTGGCCCTGGTTCCGTCATCCAAATTATTATCAAGTTATTTGTTTTTTTTTTCACCTCGCTTCTCTTGCCTTGAGTATGCCCAGGGAAGGTTCAATTCAATGTCTAAAGCAATTCTGGGCAGTCTGCTCAGATGTTGTTTCATTTCTTCCCACTTCCTGAATTCTGCAAAAAGTCTCAGTCACTTTAAGGCCGAGTTTAAAATAACTCTACAAGACTATCGCTATATCAGTACTTCTATTCACCATAATAACAATTAAACACTACTACTACTACTACTACTACTACTAATAATAATAATAATAAAATGGTATCATAGTCTTTAGATGTTTATCTTTAATATTTGGCATCAAGGTCTACCAAAAACAAAAAAAAATAATTTTAATTCTTCTATTATAAAAGATGTGTGGATCGCGTGTCGGCTATAGGCACAGAAAGCGGATTGCACGAACCAAATTCAAATTCAAGTCAAGTCTCCTCTACGAACTTTTAGCTTTAGAAAATGAACAAATATATATCTTTACCTCCCAGTTTTGTGCTAAATAGCAGAGTAGACTCGAATCTTCAGCCAGTCTAAGAAAAAATAACCCTGAATATAAAACTGTGAAGAAAGCAACGGAAAACATTTAGAGAATCTTTCTTAATTTTCTAAATGACGAACAAGAAGTCCGATTTTTTCTTGTCGATAAATCGAAAAACGGTAGGTTTCGTCATAATTTAATTGTTAATTCGAGTTCAGCATATACATTTACAGGGAATTATGACGATTTTGGAAAATCTTAAGAGATATTTAGCGCGCGGTTGTTTGGCCATTTAGGCGTTAAAAAGCAAAATTACCGAACTTTGTCCATTTAAATTTGTTTTGTAATAGCTGTCTTTTGTTTAATTAAATCGAAACGGCAAAAAAAAAAACAAAAAACGGCAAAAAACCAAAAAACCAAAACAATAACATATCTTCGCTTGCCTGAGGCCGTATGATTTTAAAGCGAATGCAGGCCAAATAATAATAATAATAATAATTATAATAATTATACAACATATCTGTTATCAGTAGTAGGTGAACGTCTAATCATTGTCCTTCTTCAGTGGCCAGAATGTTGATTGAAATGGGAGAGCGTGTGCCTTATCCTCCTGTCAAGATTCGAGTCTTTTTAAATGCCAAGATGTTCGATCAAAGAATAAACAGGTTTTCTTTATTTTGGGACGAATACATAATCATAAAACAAATTTCGACAAACAGATAATATTCTTATAATCTGAGATACATCAATTTGCTCATCTATTTTCATCTGACCATAGCTATCTATTTTGATCGCTTCTTGATCTATCTATCTATCTATCTATCTATCTATCTATCTATCTATCTATCTATCTATGCTTTGATCTCTTTTTAATCTATGTATCTATCTATGCTTTGATCTCTTCTTTATCTATCTATCTATCTATCTATCTATCTATCTATCTATCTATCTATCTCTCTCTCTCTCTCTATATATATATATATATATATATATATACATATATATATATATATATATATATATATATATATTTATCTATGATTTAACCGCTTCTTCTATCTATCTATCTATCTATCTATCTATCTATCTATCTATACCTTGATCACTTCATATCTAGCAATCTGCGTATTTATTTTCATCTTGACATTTAAATCTATCTATCTATCTATCTATCTATCTATCTATCTATCTATCTATCTATCTATGTGAAAAGTGTGTGTATATAAATATAAATAAATATATATATATATATATAATTATTTATATATTATATGCGCGGTACTTATTAGAAAGCGCTCAATATCAGAGTGAAGAAAAGCGTGAAACCCAGGGTCACAAACTTACATCAATACAACCATATATATATATATATATATATATATATATATATATATATCTTCAGTATCTTCGCCTATTTATATGTAAGACTTTTCACATCTTCCTGACTCGTTTACCTTCTCTCTCTCTCTCTTTATATATATATATATATATATATATATATATATATATATTCGTTGACTATTTATATCCATCTCTGTATGTATCTTCTTCGCTTCAGATCTATTTATGTTCCACAGTGACTACCCTTTTTTTCCCCATCCCATTCTGTTTATATCTGATTTGCCTGTAAGGCTATAGATGTATGACAAATACTCTAATGAGTAGTTATCATAAAGCCACGGTTTGTTGGCTATTTTCTGGCTGTTATCGATTATTCCTTTCGCATTCCCCATTTTGATGCATTAGTTTTGCCTTCGCCTTATTACAATTTCGATTCACCTATTCCTGCATGGCCTCAACGCATTGATTCTGATCGAAGTTTTGAAATCACCGTCTTTTTCTCTCTTCCTTTTTCTTCTTCTTATCATTATTATTGACTTTCTTTTGTTGTATCTTTCACCGTCTATTCGGTGTTACTATCTTATGTATTCATTAAATTTTCGTCCGAGTTTTATGTATTGGCTTATGACCGACATCAAGTGACCGCAATTCCCTTCAATGCCGATTTTAGTTATAATTCTAATCTTTATTCAAACTTCTTCAGAAATTCTCCGATAAGTAGAGGTACTGCTAAAAACTTCAGATTTCCATTTTAGTTCTCACATAAGTTCCATATATATATATATATGTGTGTGTGTGTGTGTGTGTGTGTGTGTGTGTGTGTGTGTGTGTGTGTGTGTGTACATACATATATATATATATCCAATTGTACACGGTTTCTAAGTTTACACCTGTCGTCCACTTAGAACAACTATATCTACTTTCTGACTTTTTGTTTACGATGACTAGATCTTGTTTTCTGCCCTGGGTCGAGTGATCCGATTGAATTTCAAACACCCAATTAATATTACTCTTCTATGTACCCACGTCTCCATTTCTTCTTCTTCTTCTTCTTCTTCTTCTTCTTCTTATTATTATTATTATTATTATTATTATTATTATTATTATTATTATTATTATTATTTTCTTTGATTTCTGGCGTTTACACATTTCTTTCCGGGTCCCGCCCAGGGACCTAAGGTTAGAAATGGCATCATGACACTTTCCACTGACAAAAAAAAAAATATTACATAGATAAAGCCCTTCGTAAAGTGTGGGCTGTACTTGTCAGAACAATTTTTTGTATCTCCTTGAGGCATGGACTTCCAGGAATACCTTCAATTAGTCTACTGCAATCTTTTCCAACCAGTCCTAGGACTCCAACTACAACAGGGATTGTTGATGTTCCCATATGCCACATTTTCGTGATTTCTATTTTAAGGTCCTTGTATTTTGACAACTTTTTGAATATCTTCAAAGATACATTGCAGTCAGCAGGGACTGCCTTATCAATAAGGAGGCACCGTTTTTGTTTGTGGTCTTTAATAACAATATCTGGCCGGTTGGCCTTGATTGTTCTGTCAGTGTGTATTGTGTAATCCCATAGAATTGTAACAGGTCCTATCTCCGTAACCGGGTCTGGGTGGTGTTCATACCAGTTTCTTTCAGTTTCCTTCCCGTAGAAGTTGCAGATTTTCCAGTGCAGATATTGGCCCACTCTGTCTTGTCGGGTTTTATATTCAGTGGGTGCCAACATCGTGCAACCTGATACAAGATGATCAATCGTTTCTGGATATTTATCACCGAATCTGCATTTTGGGCTGACACAATATTTTAGTATATGTGCTTATTATCATTATTATTATTATTATTCCTTGTGTTTTTCGTTGACTGCACATTTCCTTACGGGTCCCAACCAGAGACCTAAGGACATAAATAGCTTCATTACGTATTCCTCTGTTCATTTTTTGTTTTTTGCAAAAATAAATAAATATAAAATAAAAAAATAACTAGTGTAAAGATCATATACATTTTACATAGATAAAGCTTTTCGTAATGTGTGAGCTATACTTACGAGTACAATTATTATTATTATTATTATTATTATTATTATTATTATTATTATTAATATTTCCTTTGATTTCTGGTGTATACTCATTTCTTTCCGGGTCCCGACCAGAGACCTAAGGTCAGAAATGGCATCATGACATTTTCCACTGAGTAGTTTTGAAAAAAAATCATACATTTTACATAGATAAAGCCCTTCTGAATTTGTATTTCGTTAAGGGTTGGGCTACTAGTTTTCCCTTAAATGAGTCTATTAGAACTTTTTCCTGTCAATCCGAGTGCTCCAACGACAACTGGAATTCTTGATATTCTCATATAACACATTTTTGAGATTTCCATTTCAAGATCCTTTTCTGAAGGTCTTCAAAGATACATTGTAGTCTGCAGGGTCTGCTATATCAATGAAAAGGCACATCTTTGCGGTCTCTAGATGAGGACAATAGTCCGAATAATGTAAATAGTTTACATAATACCTCATCTCAGAAATATAGACAGATACTGAAAGGCCGAAACGTTGTAATAAATATGGCGACAAAGATGAGAACAATAGTCCGAATAATGTAAATAATGTACATAATACCTCATCTCAGAAATATAGACATATACTGAAAGGCCGAAACGTTGTAATCCATATGGCAACAAAGATGAGGACAATAGTCCGAATAATGTAAATAGTGTACATAATACCTCATATTAGAAATATAGACAACTACAACATTGTTTATTTACATCACTGATGCAAATGGCGGATGAGTGATACTGTGTTTTACAATGACATACAATACGTAGCAGTCCTATCAAAAACCTACCTGAAATGATGTGTAATCTATGGTATTAATACTTTATAGGATTTGATATTGACTTTAATGTGTCTATGAACAGACCTTATGAATTTTAAATGTTCACTTAGTTATACCAGTATAATATGCATGACTTACTAGTGTTTGTTGTAGGTTGCTTGCTATACACCTCATATAGAAAGATATGGTTAATGTCTCCATATACAGGTAAGTGGTGTGACCTTATGCAACTTTAACACAGGTTATCGTATACTGTAGCCTAACCTCATTTACTGGTAGGCTTAAGTTTTAGGTCACTGTTAGCCTACCGTATGTTTGGTTCGACTTATATAATAGTGATAAGCCTAATTGAAAATTTTGAGCTAAAAATCTTGAGTTTGATTTGTATGCCAGGCTTACATATATAGCGCAATTTACTGTAATATTAATAATGCTTAATAATAATAATAATAATAATAATTATTATTATTATTATTAAAGGGACATAACAAAAAGACAGCAAACTATATCGACTTGTAAACAAGTGGGACAGCACTCCTAACAATTACTGTGCACCACTTCATATACCTCCTGCAGGTTGCCATAAATATATCCCACTAAAACTTGTTTGGTAAGTATATTTGACGTATTAACACATAAATTAATATAAAATAATAGTAACACACATTCAGTATTCTATTGACGCTACAGTACACATCGTTTGTTTGTTTATGTCACTGATTCAAATGGCAGATGAGTGATAATGTCTGTATTTAAATTCAGTTGAGACTATAGTAGACCAGTGAGTTTTTATATGGTGAGTAGTTACCTCAGCGTTCATACAAAAGCGACATATCTTTTATCTGTCATATTCATTAAAATATCTGTCTGGTACGTTTTGGGCATGAGCGGATAGAATGAATCTTATCAGTTTCCAGTTTCAACCCAGAGCTCCGTAAACACTAATGATGAAGATGTTTTCTTTTATCATCATAGTCTTCGTGCTTGCAATGTACATCGGTCATGTAAGTGTTTTTCTTTCTATTTGGTTTTTAAGTAAATTAGGCCCAAATTCTTTGCATTTTTGGTTTGACGATTCTCTTAGTATTAATTCTTGTGTAAAGTTGTAGCATTCTTCGATAATTGAATATAATTGTTTTTCGTTTAATTCTGGTAAGCGTGGTTTGCATGGCCAATTAAGATATCTTTCAAAACCTGTTTTTAGTTTTCTATGTTCAACTTGTAAAATATGATACGGAAATTTCACATACCCCTGTTTTCTTCTTAACTCTTCAAAATTCAGTCTTTAAAAGGGTGGGCTGAAATGTTCATAGGCTGACTATGAAGGAGTGATGCTAGAACTGTGAAATCTCGCTTGCTTAATTTTAACTCTTATTAATAAGCGTATTGTTCCTTTTCAGGTTCGAGTTTGGGCTGAAATGTTCATAGGCTGACTATAAAGGGGTGATGCTAGAACTGTGAAATCTTTCATGCATTAATTTCAGCTCTTATTAATTACATTGTTCATTTTCAATTTCGAGGTTGGGCTGAAAAGTTCATAGGCTGACTATGAAGGAGTGATGCTAGAACTGTGAAATCTTGCTTGCTTAATTTCAACTCTTATTAATAAGCGTATTGTTCCTTTTCAGGTTCGAGGTTGGGCTGAAATGTTCATAGGTTGACTATGAAGGGGTGATGCTAGAACTGTGAAATCTTGCTTGCTTAATTTCAACTCTTATTAATAAGCGTATTGTTCCTTTTCAGGTTCGAGGTTGGGCTGAAATGTTCATAGGTTGACCATGAAGGGGTGATGCTAGAACTGTGAAATCTTGCTTGCTTAATTTCAACTCTTATTAATAAGCGTATTGTTCCTTTTCAGGTTCGAGGTTGGGCTGAAATGTTCATAGGCTGACTATGAAGGAGTGATGCTAGAACTGTGAAATCTTGCTTGCTTAATTTCAACTCTTATTAATAAGCGTATTGTTCCTTTTCAGGTTCGAGGTTGGGCTGAAATGTTCATAGGCTGACTATGAAGGAGTGATGCTAGAACTGTGAAATCTTGCTTGCTTAATTTCAACTCTTATTAATAAGCGTATTGTTCCTTTTCAGGTTCGAGGTTGGGCTGAAATGTTCATAGGCTGACTATGAAGGAGTGATGCTAGAACTGTGAAATCTTGCTTGCTTAATTTCAACTCTTATTAATAAGCGTATTGTTCCTTTTCAGGTTCGAGGTTGGGCTGAAATGTTCATAGGTTGACTATGAAGGGGTGATGCTAGAACTGTGAAATCTTGCTTGCTTAATTTCAACTCTTATTAATAAGCGTATTGTTCCTTTTCAGGTTCGAGGTTGGGCTGAAATGTTCATAGGCTGACTATGAAGGGGTGATGTTAGAACTGTGAAATCTTGCTTGCATTGATTTCAACTCTTCTACATTGTTCTTTTCCTGGTATGAGGCTGGGTATAAAGATTCATAGGCTTGAACGTTCAAATCTTCTTATTAAGAACTGCACCTTTTATTTTCGAGTTACCATTAGCACTCTCTCCAACAATTTGCCTCTTTAAAGGCTAAAAACTAAAAACATTAACCTGAGAACTCGAGTAATATAAACTTGAAGACTGGCGTGAGCTTATGTTCCAATAGGCGCTCAAAGACAAAATGCCTCATTGAGAGGAAACACTTTCATTCAGATAGACGAGAATTCATAAACTGCTCGGTAAAGATGGAACGTGACTGATAAACAAGATTTACGAGCAATGCTTGGCTAATTAAAGATATCTTTCAAATCCTATAATTGTTGTCTTGTATGTTCAACTTGTTAAATTTGATAAGGAATCTTCCAATACATATATACATTCTTCTCACTTCTAAATTCAATCCTATTATATATTATTATTATCTTGGCTTGTGCAATGAAGTAAATATATATGCTGAAGTCACCATGCATTTCTCTACCTTGTCTTATCTATATTTAAATTCATTTGAATCTCTGCTAAAGGACTTAGATTCTAACGTTCTCAGCATTTATACCAAAGTCACATTTTGGATCTATCCTATACATTAAATTTGATCTTAGTGGGATCATATGTGCAGGTTTTTAATTTCGAGCGACCAGTATACATCCCTCTGTTTCTTGTTTTAATCATGATGTGGCCAGGGTGCAAAATTTTTTTTAAATAATTTTTTTAACCATTTCACCCCAAGAAAGTCCATAAAGCCACTAAGATGTAAGGAGTGACATAGTGTGAAAATAATTTAAGAAACAAAACATTATTAAGGAGAGAGAATAATGAAAGAAGAGGAATTAAGAAAACAGAAGATAATGATTGTCATTGCATTTAAATTTATTAAAGATAAAAGTGGATTGGAAGCTAAAAGTCGGAAGAGAGTTCAACAAGCGAGAAGTGCGAGGGAAAAAACTGTTAACATAGAATTTATGATTACATCTAGCAGATCTTTGGCTAACTTAAAAATCAAATCCTATGAGTCAGTATATATGATGAAGTCCCAATTGACAGCGATATTTTCGCCCTGTTAGTGGTTTTTGATCATGCCAATTGTTCTTGTACTGTGTAAGATGATAAACTACATCCGGCAGCAAGGCATCTGATCCGGAGGTTTTGAGGAGCGTGGAATGATCTCTTAATTGTTCCCAGGTATACCTTGACCCGGGGTGGTAGCACCTGTTAGGGTCTCAGCTATGGGCAAATAGCTACCCCCTAAACTGGGGTCAAAACACTATGAAAGTGTAAAAATAGGTTTTAATACCAGAAATACATTTTATAAAAAATATTACCAGCGACAGATTTTTGTAAAAAAAATATTGCGTGTGTGTATAATTATTTATTTAAAAATATAATTCCATCGCTACATAAGAGTTCTCATGTTTCAAAACAAGAGCCGAAAACTTCAATATAATTATTTGAATTATTCCCAAAAAAATTTCGCTTGAAGATGGAACAGAGCTTGGTACTTTAATTCAATTTAAATCAAATAATTATATTGAAGTTTTCGGCTCTTGTTTTGAAACATGAGAACTCTTATGTAGCGATGGAATCATATTTTTAAATAAATAATTATATTTATGCTCTACTTTTGTATCGAGCACTGCTTTTTTTAAAATAATAACAAAAATAATAAAGAACATTGGATTATTTACCTAACGAGTTCTTTCCTATTTTCTATATATTTTCACACACACACACACACACACACACACACACACACACACACATATATATATGCTGAAGTCCCAAAGCACAGTAATATTTACGTCTTCTACCACTGATGCAGTTTTGTGATTGATTCTGTATGGCAGTGAATGCTGGGACATTTTCTCGAAGTTGAAGAAAAGACTGGAAGCAATAGAAATGTGGTTCTACAGAAGGGTGCTGAGAATACCAAAGTTTTAGAGAAAATGGAAACAAAAGGAAAACATACTTAGCCTCAAGAAAAGACAGTTGACAATTCTGGGGCACGTAATGAGGAAGGAGGGCTTGGAAAATCTGTTACTCACAGGACAGATTGATGGCAAGAGTAACAATGGAAAACAGCGCATAACATATGTGACGAACTTGAGTAAATGGATGGCGGAACAGGGATCAGAAATAAAGAAAAGAAAATTTATTTAGAGCTTCATGGAAACTGTGGAGTGCCATGATCAACTAAAGAAGAAGATTGACTCGTTTTCAACGGCTATTTCAACACTTTGTAGATAATTTAATACCAGAAAATATTTTTTACATTGGAAGAATTTTTTTTAAGATAATAATGTTTCACAGATACAAGTATTACTAATTAACCCATAGGTGGGAGGGGAAGAGGTGGATTCATGCCTAATTAGAAACAAGAAATTATAATGTGGGGATCAATTCTATATTACAATCAATATATCAAATGATCTCTCACTTTGCGACCTGTTTCAGTACCTTTATATTCCAGGGAATGTAAATAACTTTAAAAGACATGCCGTATAGCTAATCAGTATTTCATTGATTGACTGATTCGTTTTTACGGGTTATCAACCCTTTTCCGTTTATTTAAAGCCAGAATATATTTTTAGATTGTCAGAATTAGTTCTTTTTGCATAGTTTAGTGATACATGTCTTACTAATTAATCCATAAGTGGGGAACAAGAGCTTGATTAATAGATTCCCCGATGGTATTTGCAAGTAAGTGAATATAATGAACACAGCGGGAATTGGAACTCAGATTCCCCGATTAACAATGTCAAGCAGACACACGCACATCCAAACTTACAGTACCTGATATACCCAGGCGGCCAGCCATCAAGATACTGACCAGGCTGGACATAGCTTAACTTCGCTGATCTTACATAAACCCGTGTTTCAACGTGATGTGGCTGTAAGCCTTCCAGACCTTGCGATGTCATAGAAAAAGAGATTACTGGAGGAAGCCGAAATGTGGTTCTACAGAAGGATACTGAGAATGCTATGAATGGAGCGCGTAAGCAACGAAAAAATCTTAAGGAAAATTGAAACAAAAAGGACACACATGCTGAGAATCAAAAGAAACAGAGGCTTGGAGAATTTGACACTCACAGAACGAATCGGAGGCAAACGGGATACGGGAAAGAAACGGGTCACCTACCTGACCAACTTTCGCCAATGGATGGCGGAAAGGCGGGTGGGAGGGA
The DNA here is from genome assembly GCA_903632075.3 of Acanthosepion pharaonis. Classification (NCBI taxonomy): domain Eukaryota; kingdom Metazoa; phylum Mollusca; class Cephalopoda; order Sepiida; family Sepiidae; genus Acanthosepion; species Acanthosepion pharaonis. The sequence continues at coordinate 2,917,478 of CAHIKZ030004486.1, forward strand.
TGTCAAAGTTATAATAATAGGAGTAGAGAGGTTCGCCTATCGTCCGGTTCACACTCCTCCACAATCTTTTCACAGGATCAGAGATTTATAACTTGTTTGCTGTTTAGGATTAGATTTCCGGTTCCTTTTAAAGTCTTCTTCCATACTATACTTCTAACATCACCACTTGGATTTTTATTCAGTCAGTTATGTGCCATGCATGATACACGCTTAGGCGATCATGTATCTTTCGATATATGACTGACGAGGTAGATTCTTTCCTGGAGTAGGTTACCATTTCTTTCTGCGGTAGACCAATTGCCACCCAAGGCTATAGAACCCGGTCTGTCCTACAATTTACCCATAGCTGGTGGTAGGGTGGGGAAGAAGAGGATTCATACCTTTCCCAAGGTTATTAGCACGTAAATAAATGTAATGGATTCGACTGCAAAGTTATGTGCCATGCGTGATCATCTATCATGACTAACGAGGCAGATTTTTTCCCGCAGTAGGTTGCCATTTCTCTCTACGGTAGACCAGTTGCCATCCAAGACTATAGAACCCGGTCTGTCCTGTTATTCACCCATAGCTGGAGGGAGAAGAAGAGGATTTGTACTTTTCCCAAGGATATTAGCACCTAAATGAATTTTATTAACTAATTCTAGATCTTGACTGCTTCAAATATAGAGTTAGCGATTATCTATCCCGCATAGCTCCAAAAACTTCACTTCTTACCTTTTATGACGCTCTACCTTGAGTGGCTCTCGGGACTTTTACTGGATAAACATTAGTAAAATAAAAGATTGGATACGGGGTCATAGAAGAAGTTGTTGTTGTTGTTGTTTGTCGCTCTATTACACAGGAGGATATTATTTATTTTTGCCTGTCTCAACTAGGGCATTAAACTCACGACCACCAAGTAACTTAGTCCTTTTAACGATTTTATTTTCACAGATATGTACCCACATTTTTGGTACTTCAGTTTTTTTTATTGCACAGAACATAATAAGAAAAATAAAAACGCTGTCATGGAAACGGTTGATCGTACAGGCAAATGGGTTGAAATTTACAGATTAGCTAAAATAATGAAACGTCTGCAGACAGGAATTTATCTCTGCTTGTTGGATAGCAACGCAATCTTTTTACTGTCTTATGTCTTGTGGCTCCGTCTTTAATGTGTATTTCTTGTATTTTTTTCGTAATCTTACAAATTGTCTTAATACAACTAATTAAATTCTATTGATTTTCCTTTTTATCATCTAAAACATAATATATTTTAATACTGAATTTCAGCCAATACAAAGATTGTGAACCACTCAGAGTAGAGGGTTATTATTAAAATTATTATTAAAATGATAATGATGACCGAGGTGGCGTTATAAAGTAAAAGAGGTGGTTTGGTTTGGTTTGGTTTACGGCATATCAACCCCAATGGGTACTTTAATACCGTCAAGATTTTTATTGCTGGTAATTTTTTTTTTTTAAATATATTGCCCGTAAAAATTTTTCCAAAAAAGTATTTCTAGTATTAAAACCTACTTTCATAGTGTTTTGACCTCTTTTTGTAGAGGAGCTAAATATTTGCCCATAGCTGGGACCCTGACAGGTTCTACCACCCCAGGTGAGGCTTGACCTGGAAACATCAGCAATTAAGACGGTGGTTTCACGCTCCTCAAAACCTTCTGATCAAAGGCCTTGCTGTCAGATATAGTTTATCTTCTTACACGGGACGGAAAAAGAGGTGGTAATAGAAGTAAGAATTAGAAAGAGAAACGCGAATAATTATTGATCTTTGACTTTTTTGCACCTAAAATCCGGGTAGACTGACCCCACACTGCTACTATTGAAGGCATCGAATTACTGAAGCTGTGAAGTAAATATCTACAGATCAATTGACTCGAGTGTGACAAATTAAATACCGTTTCGATGCTTGTCGGGCAACACATGGTGCTCATGCTGAGTGCATACAAGTTGAGCAAACTGAAAATAATAAACTATGCAACTTTTTCTATTCACTAAGGCGTTGAACGTGCTTTTGTCTTTTAGCATTTATTTTTTATTAAATTTTCGAAATCTGCTCTTTTTAAATAACCCTGTATATCTAAAGGATGCAGTAGGAATAACTCGCACGTATACCTTCCAGAAATTTCCTTCCAAATGATGGTAAGAAATTAATGTCAGCTAATGTCTTACCATTCTATTGGAGGTATTTTTCGGAGATGTATGCAATGGCGGATTTAATATGGAACTAATGAAGCTTAAGCCTTAAGTTAAATTTTCAGGAAAATCGGTGGTCTTTTAAAAAGTGTTTATTATTAAAATAAAGCCATTTTAGTGATAAAACCCCAAGTCGCTAATGTTGACCTTAGAGTATGCCCTGATACATGAAAAACAAAATCAAAATACAAGGGTCAGAAAAATATAAAATGTTTTTGTTGCAAAACACACTTAAATATATACAAATACAAAACAGCTTATAACCCGCTGGTTGTGGGTCGTCGATATTGATTGTACACCAAGCTTGGAAAAATTCACTCTGCCACGCACAGAACAGTCATGGTAGACAGTCAGACATACTAATTCGTTGTATTAAAGTCAAATAGTTGGAAATCGCTTAGGTGGTGAGTCGACGACGACCTGTATATAAACTCTAATTGTAATATATAAGTAAAATCACCAATAATATGTATAAAAAGTTATAAAGATAATACTTATGCCGTAAATAAATTAAATATTTGACTAAAAGAACTATTTGCAGAGTTTCCTATTGGAATTGCATCATTTCACTATGCACAAATCGGCCAAGAAGTTATTTAAGCAAATGGATCGGTTAGGGAGAACTTCATGTTAAAATTTCATTTAATAACAAAACTGAAAGGTAATGTCGGTTTCATAAACACTTATCTATACTATAATATATGAATTAATTACTGACAAGGGGTTACTGAGTGTGAAAGAACAAGAAAAAAGAGCTATTATCAAGAAGGGTAAAAAATAAAAGAGGAATCAAAAAGACAGTAGATATCAATTGACATTGCATTTGAATTTTTGAAGATCAGTTGGCTAGAAAGCATGGAAACGGAAGTGTTCTACAAGTGAAAAGGGAGAAAGTGTTAGTATAGATCTTACGGTTACATCTAGCCAATTCAACTGTGAATTGATAAGGCCTTGTCGTCAATCTAATACTGCAGTAAAATTCCTAAATTCTAGATACTATGGCGAAGAGTTCATCCAAATAGTTACCATGAAAATATTTATAGAAAAGGTATAAACGGAAAGATAGATTATGGCGGCGTAAAACTGACTGAAGTCGAGACACCAGATCAGGACCAATAATATTGCTGATTCTTCTCTAGATTTTATCGGGAATCTCAAAATATATAACATGAGCACCAGACGAGATGTAGCAGCAATATCTAATGCTTGGAGAAATGGTAGATGTATAAAGACGTAAGATAGATTCAGAGTAGGAAAATTGTCTAACATGACACAGTAAGCCAACCTTCTTAGAAATGAATTCACTATCATATTCCCACTTCATGTCAACCGAGTATGTAAACCCGATAAGGCACAAAATGTCCTTCTGATGGCGGTTAGTATGAGCCATGCTGATGGGGGACAGAAACATTATTTTAAATATCATACGTTATCAAAAATATTTTTATAGAGAAAAAAAGTTGATCAGAAAATAAAACTTAGTACACCAAAAGTCTGATGAGGACTCGATATCAAAAAAAGAAGAAAAAATGTAACAACTAGTATATATTTATATAAGATAAATGAAAAACAAGTTGATGCAATTTTTAATCCGATTTTTATTTCATGAGACGTTATTTATAATGGATACTCGTGTTTAAAATAGCCGACCCCATTTTATTTTAATAAGTGTGTTTTAAGTCTATCGGCCTGCGCACTAGAGAAAACTTAACAGAGAGAATACGCTCTCCATTACGGTATGAACCAGCGCCCACGCCTTTTTTCAGGGCGGGGGGGGGGGGGGCTCCGAGGAGGTGTGTATTATTCAAAAGAGCAAAAAGAATCTTGTGAGGCTATGATGCTCTCTATGCTGGGCGGGCCTTAGTTGCAGTTTCAAGAAGTGAATACATTATCTCTCATGAGCAGCAGTTTAAACAACTCCAGTACACACTTGCAGTCGTATTTCTAAGAAAAATTTAATTTTTTTTCTTCTTCGCTTAGTTTGAATTGAACGGAAGTCATATTCGATTGGTTGATAAGAGTAAAGACACCGAGTCTTATAACCTTTTTTTCGAAAAAAAGAGGACGTATTTTGCTTTTCAAACCAAATTAATTGTTCATTCGCCAGTAATTTGCAATCGCCTGAGGAGCCGCATTGATATGTGTTGAAACACGACTGCAATTGTGTAGCGATTTTTATATGCTGTGTTAATATCATAAAGAAAATAATATTGCTCTACTCTGAATTATGCCCTCTTTTAAATTAAATGTAAGAACATTGGATTTGTACTCTATTCATTCTCTTCTCATCTTACATTGATATATATATATATATATATATATATATATATATATATATATATATATATATATATATATATATATATATATATATTACCCAGAGTTTATTCTTCTTAAGCAATTTTCATATAGTTTTCGAAGTACCTCGCGTGCTTTTTTTTTTTTAGAGAGAGAAGATCGTCTACCAAATTTAAGCCGTGTAGAAGAGAGTAAAAGATTTTTTTCGAAAGGAAAGACAGATATTTTATATATAAAATTTATTTCTTCAGTTCTGGTAAGCTTTCCATATATATATATATATATATATATATATATATATATATATATATATATATATATATATATATATATATATATAAGGTAATTGAAGGGTTTCGCAATCCGTGTGGATAATTCCAAAGAGGATGTAATCCAGAGAGTTCAATGTAACAACAGAGTAAATACTAATTAAATAATTAAGAAAGTAACAACCTTGAGGTTCCATGACTATAATTTATTTCACCAGACATCTCTTTCTTAATCATTTAATTATATATATATATATATATATATATATATATATATATATATATATATATATATATATATATTAATTAATACTTTTAATATTTTGATTAACACCTTATAGTCCAGCTTGATAAACTTTTTTTAAAGTAGTTGTAATTCATCTAATAAAGGTTTTTCTTAATGAATATATAGTTTAATTAAAATTTGTCGATTATCTGAAAAAAGAGAATTTTTTTAATGTTTCCTTAGCCGTTCACTTACTTTTGAGTAACACTGTACACACACACATATATATATATATATGTATGTGTGTGACTCTGTGTGTGTGTGCGTGCGTGTGTGTGTGTGTGTGTGTGTGTGTGTGTGCGGGTATGTGTATGTATGTGTGTCTGTGTGTGTGTGTATGCGCCTGCGTGTGTGTGTGTGTGTGTGCGGGTATGTGTGTGTGTGTGTCTGTCTGTGTGTGTATGCGCCTGCGCGTGTGTGTGTGTGTGTGTGTGGGTATGTGTGTGTGTGTGTGTGTGTGTGTGTATGCGCCTGCGCGTGTGTGTGTGTGTGTGTGTGGGTATGTGTATGTATGTGTGTCTGTGTGTGTGTATGCCTGCGCGTGTGTGTGTGTGTGTGTGCGGGTGTGTGTATGTATGTATGTGTGTGTGTGTGTGTGTGTGCCTGCGCGTGTGTGTGTGTGTGTGTGTGTGTGCGGGTATGTGTATGTATGTGTGTCTGTGTGTGTGTGTATGCGCCTGCGTGTGTGTGTGTGTGTGTGTGCGGGTATGTGTATGTATGTGTGTCTGTGTGTGTGTGTATGCGCCTGCGTGTGTGTGTGTGTGTGTGTGCGGGTATGTGTATGTATGTGTGTCTGTGTGTGTGTGTATGCGCCTGCGCGTGTGTGTGTGAGTTGGTTTAAGAAATAGCAAAGTTTTCTGAGTTCCTATAAAACAAAATAATTAAGTAAAATCTAAAACACCTGAAAACATTTTTCAAAGTCTTTTTAAATTTCCAATATCATGAATATTTTTTTCCTTTACATGATCGACCAAACATCACTATTCAAAGAGAAACCGTAAAGCTACATTATGTTTATTGTAGAAATTTTCTTCCATACACACGATTTTGAAACTTTTATTTCTTGTATTTGTTTATAGATTTATTAGGCTTCCATTTCTATCAACCGTCTGGCATTTACTGATGAGATAGGTCAATATCTGGAAACCTGTTCTCTCATTTTTCTAGCAAGTCAAACGATACATGCAATGAAGATGAAACACTTTAGAAATGCGTCTTTTACATGACAATTTACATCAGATGCTTATTTTCACATTCAGCAGAAACCCGTCCTGACACTCGAGTCTATCTTGTGTCTGTCTCCACGGATTCTGACCAGAATTTCCGATCAAATCTTGGCACGCACGTACAATGGCAGGAGCAGATAGGTTCAAAGACATTATCTCACAAGATGTCATTTATGAATACCAATTTTCAATTGCAACCGAAACACCCGGGGGGATTTAATTCGGGAGATTGAGAAGGTCATTCTATTACCTGGAGCTTAAGCAATTTTCATATAGTTTTCGAAATACCTTTCGTGCTATTTTTTTCTGTAGAGAGAGAAGAAGATCGTTTATCAAATTTAAGCCGTATAGAAGAAGGTATAAGATTTTTTTTTCGAAAGGATCGACAGATATTTTATGTAAAATCTTTATTTCTTAAGTTCTCGTGTGTTTTCCACTACCTGCTACGCGAAATTAGTAAAAAATATATTAATACATGCCCTATAAGAATGCTTCAGTGTTACCTGTTGTTATGACCTAATATACTTCTTTTTTATTTTATTGACGGTATAATATTTATGGAAAGTTATTTGTAATTGCGTGAATTAAATAATTAAATAACATATATTCTCTCTAATTTCGTTTGGATTTTTACGTTGAGAGTTCATCATTATTTATATTCGGACTATTATTCTCAGCTATGTTTTTATTAAAATTATTCGGTCGTAGTACCCTCCGTCCTTCATAATGTGCTTGTCGATCTGAGTAATTTTCATGGTACAGTGTAACCCGGATATAAGAGAAACCCGGATATAAGAGAGATTTTCTCTGGTCCCAAATTAGAGCCTGTGTTAATGTATATAAAATAGACCAAACCCGGATATAAGAGAAACCCGGATATAAGAGACTTCTTCTCCGGTCCCGACAACTCTCTTATATCCAGTTACACTGTATTTCAAGCTAAAATTATTTTTGTTCAGCTGAGCATGTTTAGGAACATTTATGCCTAGTGCTTATTTAGTAAGGCTTCGTTATTGCTCGACACGTTTCCACCGAATAAATACAATATGGGAACCTTTTATGAAGTACGAAAGAGAAATGACAACAAGGCTTCAACAATATCAGCGGCAGCAGTAGGAGAGTTTCCAAGTATCCACGCGAAAGTAGAAAATAAATTTAAACCGTTCTTCTAAAAATGGTCCAGTTTTAGCTCTTGTTATGACCTAATATACTGCTCTTCTTTTCACTGAGGGTAGAATATTTATGGAAAATTATTAGTAATTGTATAAATAAAATAATTTAATAAGACGCATTATCTCTAATATTTTTGGATTTATTATTATTTAAATAATTTACATTCGGGCTATTTTCCTCATCTATGTTGTTATTATTACAGTATATATATATATATATATATATATATATATATATATATATATATATATATATATATATATATATATATATATATATATATATATATATATATATATATATATATAGTATTAAGCTAGGACATAAATTCCTAGCTTTAATTAAAAAACACTTTCCTACTAATAGTAGACTTAGTAAAATATTTAATAAAAACACCCTAAAATTAAGTTACAGTTGCACTGAAAATCTAGAAAGTATAATAAAAAGCACAATAATAAAATCCTGAATAAACCCCCATGCAAGATTACCATTAATAACAACCCTACACTTGAATTAGACAAAAATAGTGAAAAATTATGTGATTGTAGAAACCCAGAAGACTGCCCATTGGAAAATAAATGCCGCGTAAAATCTGTGGTATACCAATGTACTATCTCATCCATTGAGAGTTCTAATACGAATATGATATACATTGGGTCTACGAAGAATGAATTTAAAACCAGATGGAGGCATCATAAATGCTCCTTCAACAATATTAATAAAAGAAATCAGACATCTCTATCTAAATATTTTTGGCATTTGAAGGAAATGAATAAAACACCAAAAGTAAAATGGAAAATTATAAACAAAACTAGAACTTGTAAAACTTGGGATGACCCATGCCCTTTATGCCTACATGAAAAACTACACATTATCAAGTTTCTAAATAATTTATTAAACAATAGACATAAGTTAACGGTTTTTTGCCGACATCATCAAATTTTCGCTTTGAATAATTAGTATAAAAAACAAACAAACAATAAAATGATAAATACAAATTTTAAACTCCATACTCTAAATAAAAAGTTTAAATGCCCTACCCAAAAAAGAGAAAGAAAAAAGAAAACCCTTTATGAAGTCGTCAAAAAAACAAATGTTAGCGAATAATGAAAAAAATAAAAAATAAAATAAAAAAATAAATAAATCTCCATAGACACTTAACCAGCCATTTAGACACCCCAATCTTACCCGGACTTGACCTATTTGAATGTAAATGAGATATTGATACAAATTATTAACCCTTACGCCCGCTGTTTTTTTGAAAAATAATTGTTCTTGCCGTTACCATAGTAATTTTAATTTTAATAATGAATATGCTTATAAAACGCGTAAATTTCAGGAATTAGTTATTCAAAAAAAAATTTCGCTTGAAGATGGAACAGAGCTTGGTACTTAAATTCAATTTAATTCAAATAATTATATTGAAGTTTTCGGCTCTTGTTTTGAAACATGAGAACTCTTATGTAGCGATGGGATCATATTTTTAAATAAATAAAATATATATATATATGTATATATATATATAACCTAGAGAGAAAAAATTCCATAATGGATAATTTTTTCAAGTTCTGATGAACACTCAGCACATTGTTAACCGTTTTGCATTTAAAAGCATAATGAAAAAAATTACGGTAATGGATAACCATGCTCAAATTGTTTTGTATTACTTGCACCCCTGAAGATGATCTTGGAAAAAGATCGAAAGTACTTGGGAAATGAAAATAAAAGAAATTTATACAGCTATAACACATTTATCTCATCCTTTAACATCAATACACGGAGGCCTGACGATTGCGTCTAGCATGAAACAGACTGTCGCCTCTAAATGTTGACTTCTATGTTCACTTATATATATATATATATATATATATATATATATATATTTCGTTATTACAATAAACGTTATTTTTAGTGAGTAGATATATTTTAGCTGTTAGCCATGTTTTTTTATTTATATTTCTAAGTTCTGGAAGTGTGTTCAAAATAAATTCCCTGTATATTGCTCTTGTAAGACGTACTGGGAGAACATATGGACGTACCAGGCAGTGACCTAAAATTTCAACCCGCACATTAATCGTAAACTGATGCTGGTGTCTAGCCTTTATTGTACTATGCGGATTCCGATCCGCCTACAAATGATGGTTGCATATATTTGTTATTTCAGTTCTTCCTCACTTGTAAACAAAACTGAAGAGATTAACAACGGAGTGGGCCGTTTGTGCAATAAACCATCGGCTAAATTTCTGCGGTGTTGAGTGACCAGAGGATGAAAGACCCTGCACATGTTGCAAATGATACGTATACAGGAGCTGCTCTTGAAGTACTCTCCATGAGGTATTATGAGATGTACATGCTGATACCTGAATAGTCTACGACAGCCTGTATAATGTTTTCTTCCTGGTCAGTCGTACGAGCGTATCTTGGTCTTCCTCGATTCATAGCTTGTAGCCCCACGGATCCTGTCTCAGCAGCAGTTGGATAACACGGCTGTCTTCAGTCTGGAAATGCAATTTATTACGTCCGTGCAGCCTCCTGTCCATTACAAGTCAAGCGGACGTATGTAAAAATCATATTTGCCTGCTCACGATATGAATATCCTTCCATTGTTAAACATAAAACTGCTCAAGTTACTCACTACTACACACGTTAAACGTTGACCTCATACTAGTCACAAATGTATACGAATGACAAATGTAACCTAATCTACATAGCAATACAGCGCCAGCTACCGTCAACTTCTGTTAAAATTAATAACTGAAAAACGAAGGATTTGTGGACATATGTTTATACGGATTTTCTCCTTGTTTTAGCGTGAGAAACTCGCCTCAATGTTTGTAAATGTATTTTGATACACCTCCATATATATATATATATATATATATATATATATATATATATATATATATATATATATATATATATATTCCCGCACTGGCGTTTCTCGCTGACATGAAATGGTAAGATTATATTGAATCACTTGCAAGTCCAATCGCATGGAAAGTTGGTTGTCTTTGTCGTGCTAGACAGTTTTTCTCACCAGAATCTATTTTAGATGATTATAAGTCAACCATTCGCCTTTCTTAGAATATTGCTGCATATCTTCTCTGGTGCTTCTTTTATGTATTCAGATATTTTTGATAAAATCGAAAGAGGAATCTGCAATGTTATTAATCCTAATCTGGCATCTCTACTTCAGTTATTTTCTCACCGCCGTAACATATCTCTCTTGTGCCTTTTTTATAAATATTTTTATGGTAAATGTTTTTTATGAACTTTCCTCTATGGTACTCATTGGGGCTAGGTTGTAGAATTGTACTTTTATTCCCCTCCCCCCACAGACAATGAATTGTAAATATGGGGACTAGTTAGTATTTTCATAGAGAATTTGAAGTATTATGGTGGTTGTAGTAAGAAAGGTGCGTATGAATGTGTTGTTTTGGTGTAAGGAATATTGTTTGTACGACTTGGTCAGTGTTTGCGGCTAGCTAAGTTATAATTAAGACAGAACAAGACCGTCCTTTCCCCATTCCCCCATTCGGCCACGTGCCACATTTCTGTATTGTACAGAATAAATATCACTTTCCTCTATGGTACCTAGAATGAATGTAAACGAAGTGCTAGATTGGCGGCAAGGTCTCATCATTTTATAATTGAAATGGATAACTGCAACCGCAAGTTCTATGCTAAGAATTTATCCTATCTTTCAGTTTATTGCTTTCCAGTCAAATTTGATTTTTCAAAGATTTGAACCGTTATCTTCTTAATTCTTGTTATTTTATTGTATTCTCTCCTTAATAGTATTTTCTCATATTCTCATACATTTAGTAATCCTTTGCATCTTAGTAGTTTTATTGCCTTGCGTCATATGAAATGGTTAAAAAAAAAAAAAAAAAAAAAAAAAAATATGCGTTTATTTAACACAAAATTCCTGAATTTTAATTTCTTTATTTTCAGCTCCACATGCAAAAATAGTAATGTATTTTGTCTCTATTGTAAATCAGTCAATTGTTATATAAAAACACGTGAAAACATCACCTTCTTGAAATGTTACTCCATTTCCATTTTGTTTCACCTCTGCTGACAATGGCAACCTGTCATTTGGATGTATAAATTTTGCTTTTCACTGCTTTTAGTACATCTACGAACACTATCGCAAAAACTATAAAACGTTGATATGAAACTAGTTCTTAATGAATCGATCTATTTTATTAAGGTGAGGATACGCAGACAAATTTTAGCCGTACGCGCATCTTGAAAAGATAAAAGAGTAGCCAACGATGTATTCTTACGTCAAAAGAAGCTCGCTTCTTCAAATTTCAGTAAAAATAGTTTTGCTTTTTTCGAATAATCGATTTGATATTTCCCTACGTTTTGTAGCTGCACAAACCGAGACGAAACAAAAATACAATGAGTTGAAATTCTTCGTTTGAAGTTTTTATTTGGGTGATTAAATTCATTCTTCCAATGCTTGAATTTGTCAATGCACTGAGGAAATTCTTAATTGTAATGCTACGCATGCGTCAACGCCGCTGGCAATAGTTTAAGTAAAAAAAGAACGACGCGAATTATCATTTGGCACATTTAAGAAAATCCCGGGCCATCTATAATATCCTGATTTGATATTTGTGGCTTCATTTTTTTACTGGAAAACCGCTCATAGAAAAGGAGATTTTTCTAAGAAAAATTTGGTAAAATTCTCCAAAAATAAAGTCCAAATTGCAACTTAATTATCTAGATTTTTCATTGGCGCTCATTTTTTATGTCTTCTTTTTAGAACGTATCAATATTGGAAAAAGAAAACAATGAAATCTTTCCAAATTTCTACGTAAATTTGATATCAGTGAATTAATGACATTTATTTGTATATATATATATATATATATATATATATATATATATATATATATATATATATTTTTAATGAAAAACAGACCACTTTAAGGTACCATTACAATAATTTATTTCACCAAAATCCTTTTTAAAGGATTTCGGATCATCAGGTAAAACACTTCCAACAATGAAATGAAAAGAAAAATGTGATTAGAAATTGATGGGTAGTGTAATAATTTTTGTAATTAAACAGGGAGGGTGAAGGTGGCGGTTATAGAGACAATACAAAATATAGGGAGGGTTAAATTTACATCTCTCTTAAATAACCAATTCGGTTTACGAAGTTCTTTATAACTTAAATATATATATATATATATATATATATATATATATATATATATATATATATATATATATGTGTGTGTGTGTGTGTGTGTGTGTGTGTGTGTGTGAAGAAATAAATTTTTAAGGTGTGCTACATTTATGGGATAAAGTACTCAGAGATAGAGCGTATGTAAATATAAATACAAAAGTGCTAAACGCAATCGTCAGGCCAGAAACATGAAACAGCCTGTCGCCTCAGAGTGTTGACTTCAATGTTCACTTTTGTATATTTTATATATATATATATATATATATATATATATATATATATAGTACAGGTAATAGATTCCTCTGTTGGTGTATAATGCAGGTGGATCCTAGTAATATCAGATAATAAATCATATCCACAGGGAGCTCAATATCTTTATTATAACAGAGCATATATTTTATACATAAAAAAATTCAAAATTGTCTCATGTGTATATAGTCTATTTCAAACTAGTACTGCTAAGGTGCCAGCTATCCTTAGCCCAAGACTGTCTGGAAATTGTGTTTTTTGAATTTGGTTTAGATAGCTTTGATCTAATAAACGTATGGGGCCACTTAAGGGGACGCCTTAGTTTAGACAAGGAGACTGTGTTGATGACCAGAAGATAATCCGTGGTTGGGGGATTATTTATGGCCAAGGCATCTAGTTGTATGTTAATGAATTTAGTTTCCTGCTGGTGGATTATATTATTAGGTGGTGGGAGATTTAACACACACACACACACACACACACACATACATACATACATACATACATACATACACACACACACACACACACACACACATATATATATATATATATATATATATATATATATATTATTGCATATTCTACCATAGAATTGTTTTATATAATCGATATAACTTTGTTTCATGAGTATCAGGAATTGTTAATACAGGGTCCAGTAGAAATATTTTCCAAATTCTCAGAATTACCCCCACCCCAAATAATGGTAACACATTACTAGCTAACGTCTTAGCATTACGTGGGTGGCATTTCTCGGAGGTATATGTCGAAGGTATTTCTGTCGCACCCTGTATATAAATTTCTCTTTCACTCTTCCGTTACGAAAATGAACATTTTTTTCTAAATTGCCAGCAATCTTTGATTCATATAGCATTTAAAACTCGACTCCTGTTGATTAGGAATCAGTGGAAGTACAAGTAAAGATAACTCCAAATGTTAAATGTAGTTGGGGTTTGGTTAAATCCAAAGTTGTTTCGTCATATTTACTTGTAAAAATATAAAATAAATTCTAAAAACAGGAAGTAGTTTGACATTGTGCTTCAGTGCCGTTTTGGCGGTCTGTGAGTAGGTTCTAAAGAGAAATTATGAAAATATTTTCCATAATTCAGATTTACTGGTTGAACTGCTTCTTGTTTCCCTAGAGTCGGTGGTACAACGTTGCTAGAATCGATGGCTTTAGTTATTGATTTTTAAACAATGACAAAACCTTTCTATGCCAATGATTAAGAGACAAATAGCTTCTTATCAAAATTACGGTTAATGTCTCATACATCATGGAAACTTTCTTGTATATCTTGTTTTTTTTTTACTAGGCTTTCGGTTAATGCAAGACAGAAGAGCTCTTCAGGATAGAGAGGTATTTAATGGCATTGTTGTATAAACGCAATTAGTGGAGTTAAGAAGTGCAGATTATGATGTCATTTAAGAAAGATAGCAGTTGACCCGAGACTTGAAGAGGTTAAGATCGTAGTGATTGGGTTAGCATTATCTCAAGAGCCTGTTCGGATAAAACTTCCTTCTTAATGATAATTAACACTAATGCGAAGGGTATGGGCATGATTTGTCCCAATGTACCAGGCATGGCGATTCTTAGCTGCAAATAACCGAACTGTTAGAACTAATGAATGTAGCTCGTTAGAATATTTGCTACGTAAATATAGATAGAGTAACCCGAGGCGTCAATGTCTCGTATCTGGCAAAGGGTTTGTAGAGGGAAAATAATTCATCACCCTCAAGGCCGTGTAGATGATTTTTTGAACTTTGTGAGCTGAAAAGTGAAGATTAGCTAGCTCCTGTCAGATATGACAGCAGCACAATTTTTTTTAGCATGATCTGACTCTTGTCAAGACAGAGCATGTCAGGAGGAGTCTGATATATTCTAGAATGTTATAAGGAACCGTATCCTTGATTTAGAAGAAAAAAATGAAACATAATTTAGATTAGTAAAACACAAGGCAGCATAAACTTTCTAAAAATAGCTGTTTCAATTTTAAAATTTAGTTCTTTGGAGGTTTTAATATTACTTATTCCAGAAAGTTAGAAAAATACGTTCGGTCGGCGATGTACCTTTTATTAACTGTTTAAAAATTATCTCGAATTTTAGTTGATTGAAGATTGAAGTTTAAATACAGTAAATTCGACCCTGCTAACCGAACGCTCCTTCGTGGCCAAATCGGTAAAGGCACATCAAGCTAAATGACGGTTCCGTATAGGATGCAGGTTCGAATCCTATCGGAGGACGAATATTTTCTGTGAAAATTTCTCGGACATTCAGGCCGGTAAATGTTGTTTAATACTGTTTATTATAAACAGAGCATTTACTTAAATATTTGTGTCTATAAAAAATAATGTATAAACATAAAAATGTCTGAAAATAATTGTCGGACTTTGTCCATTTCATAATGTGTGAAAGAACACTATAAAATAGCTTCTAGAATGATTTAAAAAATAGCTGTTATCGGCCACACAATAACCGTTGGAATCATACAATAGCTAAACCTATAATGTAACATTGAACAGCATGTCACTTTCGATTAAACTTATAAAATATTTCCATTAAAACAATTTTTTGGAAAAATAGATTTCTCATTTTTGCAAGAATTTTCAAATCAATGTGATTGTTTATAGGAAAAAAGATTCGCATAGTAAGATTTTTATCCAATATTTCGAACGTGCTTTTTAACAATTTAATAAAATAATCAAAAAATACTTTGGTCTCTTCTCTTAATAATAACAAACATTTTGGCGATAAAACTTTGTTTTTATCAAATTTGTTTTTTTCATCATGCAATGCTATTTTTGAGCGAAAAAGTGGGTGTATTTATTTATACGCTCAAATAGAAAAATATATTCTTGGGAATCTTAATAAAGAAAGAAGTCCTGGGGCATCAAACGCTGACAGGACACAGTGAAGACAATAAAAGCAGAGAACATTTAATAAGCTGTTTCTGAGAATTGATGTTAGAATAAGGACAAAAAGTTACTTAGAGCCACAAACCACAAAAAGACATGAAGAGATATGCTCGCACATGCCCTTTAGGAACACGCTACATAAAATAACTATTTTAATAAATGTCGTTAATGGAATGAAAAAAAAAAACACTTGCTTTCATTCCTTTTTGTAGACTTCGTGGGAGGGAATTAAAAAGAAGACACGATCATTTTATAGATCATGGATCATCATTTCGGAAAATAAATACATTTCGAAATGCATAGAATGTAGCGATAACAAGATACAACTAACAGTTGGCTGTTTACTGTTGAAAGTGAAAGTAAAAGTAGAATTTTGGAAGTTGCTTTTTGTATTGATATATCACGTTCATTCCCGGCAGTGCGCTATCAGGAAACCATTAAAAGGTATATTTAACACGAATCTTCTTTTCCTTTGAATCTAATATCTTCTCTCGCTTAACAAATTCTCGATCACTTTTTACCCACCCCCATCGTCTGGGTAAAGGTGGCAACAAAAACGATTTTTCACATGAAATGAAAACTGATATTTGATTATGAATAGCATCGTAGTCGAAACAAAACCACTAAATGCATTCACATCTCATTTAAATAAGAGCTGATTTCATCATTGCTTTCTTTTATATATTTAATTATTAATGCCAGTCTTTTAAAGGACGCTTTATGTCTTTCTGTATGAGAAAGCAATTTAAAGAAATTCTCGTTGGAAAAATACGTCAATCTGTGTATGAATGAATTCCGGCGACAAAATTATTTGTTTTGCTTCAGTCACAACACTTGTAATTGGGTGAATATGGACAGCATACCGTACAAATGCCTGGCGAATTAATGTGGATAAAATACTGTAAGATTAAGCATACAAAACTTAAAAACGGAAATGTTGATTTAAAAAATATATAACTATAAAGAAAAATCAGAATTTAGACATAGTCTTATATGTTTCTCTCTTGGAAGCTTGCCTCCAGTCTTTTTATATATATTTATATATATATATATATATATATATATATATATATATATATATATATATATATATATATATATATGTCAGCAAATATAAGGATATAGATCCGACAGTATGAAAAAAAAATATATGGAAAAAACAAAAATCTGAATATGCAATTAAGCTGTTTTAATGTTAATTTAATGTCGACGTCAGACGTTTCGGTCTAGTAGACCTTCTTCAGGACATAGTTATTAAAACATAATTAACATTAGACGATATTCAAGTCAACATGAAAAGACGATGGACATAAGAGTAAGAATAATCAAAACAGAATAACTGAATTTTTTAAGATCAGCGTTCCGTTTCACAATATGATCACGTCGGCGTCACGTGGGCGATGTTGTGAAAACGTATTTCTTCATATATATATATATATATATATATATATATATATATAGCAGGAAGAGGTTACAGTAGTTCCAACGAGAGAAAGTGCGTATATTAAAATGAAGAGAGAAACAGCAAACGTTTTTGGTTGTAATGTCGATTTTTTTTTAAATATTATGCTTGATTTTCCATTAATTTTTCCTTATATATAATACTGACGCCTCATTTTAACAGATATATTTACTAAAATTAAACAAAAATATTTGAAATACTAAAGAATATTTTTTTCAGTAAACTCGCCATTAGCTTCAACGACAGCTTCGAGACAACTTCGGAATCTCCTGCAACTCTTCTGAACGGTTTCCTTGTTTAACTTTGCCATAATCCTTGACTTCAGTTCATCTATGGTTTTACAAAGAGTTTTCTCGGTCTCTCGGTCAACTTTGACCCACACAATAATCAAGGGGGTTGAAGTTTAGGGAGTTCGGTGACCAAATGAAAGTTGTGAGGTGGTTTCAGAAATTGTCTGGTAGCCATGACAGTGTTTTCCTGCTTGTGTGGCATAATGCAGATTCCTGTTGTAAGACATAGGGTCATATGTTACTTATTTTGTCTTTCTGTTCACATAATTTCTGAAAATATCTGTAAGGCTTTATTCATTTTTGACCAATTGGTTATTGGTTTAGATTTCGATTGCTTTGTTTTGTTAAGCTTAAAAATTAACCCATATCTGGGAGGAGAAGAAGTGGATTCATAACATTCCCAAGTGTATTTGAGCGTAAATGAATATAGCGAACCTGACTAGAATTGAAACTCGGTTCACTGATTAACATTTCCGTGTCGTTATCCATTACACCACCCGCACATCCAAGTTTACAGAACCTGCTATCCCTAAAATAATATAATTAGAGAATGAAAGAACCAAAAATTATAATGTGTATATGAAGTAGGGGGATCTGCTGTAGCATATGTACGGACAATAATGGCTATGTCCCCATTAATAAATACAGTAGTAAATACTGTAGGTTGGTCTGCAGTTAGAGAATCATTGTGCAATTCATTTGACTCACTTCTAGCAGTTGACTACTACTTCTACGCGCCGCTAGCGAATCTTATATGTGTTGTTCTTGTCCTAAGTATTATCGTTCATTACCAACCTTCGTTTGATTATTCCATTCAGTAACCTTCCCTAGGTTACAACATTTATAAACGCTCTATCCGTGATATTGAGCATTTTTACCTACTTAGCCCACCTTAACACACGCACACACACACACAGACACACACACACAGACACACACACACAGACACACACACACACGCACACACACACACATATATATATATAGTGTGAGCCAAAAAAAAGGGAACCTTTTAACAATCCAATAAAACCAAGAGTGATGGAAGAAAAATATTTTATTCATAGTAATTGTAACCATAAAACATGCCATTTAAGAAACAATGATGGAATTTTCATTTTTTTAAAATTACGTGCTGTAGATGGCGTCCTCCTGTACGAATGCATTCTTGAAATCTGCTGTTGGGATTCCTCATTGACTGCTGCAACATCTCAGTTGGCTTACTGTGAATTTCATCTTGAATTCTAAATGGCGAAATGTTTACTTGCTCAAGGTCACTGTCTCGCAGTGTTGCCACTTGTTCATGTCTGGCACTTCAAAAATTCCCGTTTCTGGGGGTCACCCTGTATATATATATATATATATATATATATATATATATATAGATAGATAGATAGATAGATATCGATATATTGTCTTCCACAGACTGTTTCGCTGTTTCACATCTCATCAGTGTGGTTAGACATCCGATTGCTTCAACAGGGTACAATTAGTTAATTGTCGCCATTTTATATTTTTAATTTCGCGCATGCGTGTTAGTTGTTTTTGATTTGGTCGACTGCACAGTATACCAAGGTCACTTGGGCACCGTCTGTGAGAAGAAGAGCACCATGACACAATTCACTTCGCCAGAAATATGGAAACGACTTGCTTTACTGTTTGGCATTCGCACCGGAAGTTCCAATACGAACATTTCAGAGTGTTTGGGTGTCAATCTGAAGACAGCGCAGAAAAGATTTTGATGGGTTTAATGGTGATTATGGAGGTACAGCAGCTCGGAAAACATACTCTGATCGATCGGATAAGAAAAAAAAAACTCCCGGGTTTGTTGTTGAGGGCCTCAGAAAAAACATGGAGGTCTACATCAAGTGACTTGAGGAGGCGGTGATTAACTGGGTCAAGAGGGTGGCTGAAGTCCCTATTCTCGCAACAGGACTCTGGACCATGCCACACAATCAGGAGACCCCAGTCATGGTTGTCAGATAATTTCTGCGACCACATCACACCTAAATCTACAAACCTACAACCCCCTTTATTATTTTGTGTGGGGTGCAGTTGGGTGAGAGGCTAATAAAACTTCTTGCAATACCAATGATGAGCAGCATTCACAAACTTAAACACGACCATCTCGAAGAGTTGCAGAAGATTCCTAAGTTGTCTCGAAGCCGTGGTTGAAACAAATGGCGATTCCGAAATCGTCAGGAGACCGTGATTGGCGATTTTACTGAATAGAATTATTCTTTAGAATTTTAAGATATTTTTGTCTAATTTTGGTAAATATATCTGTTAAAATGAGATGTCAGTGTTATTTTTATTTTTCCGTAATTTAGATGAAAATTTATATATATATATATATATATATATATATATATAAATTTTCCTCCTTAGGTTTACCCATACGGATTACCTAGTTTTTCATAAACTATATATACATATATATATATATATATATATATATATATATATATATATATATATATATATATATATATACGTGGGGGGTGCGTGTCTGAGTGTATGGTTCTTTGATGTTTCTTGATTCCTCTCTCCCCACACCCAGAGACGATGTTAAATATAGCGGCAATCGACTCAAAATGATCTTAGGATATAATTTAAAGAATCTTATTTTTTCTTACCGTTTTCTGGCCGAGTTTCATTGCAATTAACATGAATGGATTTCCTTTTCGGCATTTCGCTTCCAAGCAGTGAAAGTATTGATCTTTATAATTGGTATATTTATTCCATGCTGCGTATCACTCCCTCCGCCACACACACACACACACACATATATACTATTTAAAAAACAAAGATGGCTACTCTAACACATGTCTACTAAATATGAAAAACTATATATATATATATATATATATATATATATATATATATATATATATATATATATATGTGTGTGTGTGTGTGTGCCTATGATAATAATATAGTTTTATTTTATGCCATATTCATTGGTTAAAGTGCTCAATATCAGGGATAGAGCTTATGTAAAGATAAAAATGGACACTGAGGTCAACACCGTGTGACAACAGTCTCTTTCATGCTTAAACGCACACACGCGCGCGTGCGCGCACACACACACACATATACACAGATAGGCAGAGTTGCAGGAGATTCCGAAGTCGTCTGGAGACCGTGGTTGAAGCTAATGGCGATTTTATTGAATAAAATTATTCTTTAGTATTTCAAGATATTTTTTTGTAATTATTCCGTAATTTAGACGATAATTTATCCATCTCAGCCTATACACTATATATATATATATATATATAGAGAGAGAGAGAGAGAAGGGGAGGGGAGAGAGAGGGGAGAGAGAAAGAGAAAGAGATAGAGAAAAAGAGAGAGATAGACAGGCAACTATCTAACAAACATCGTGTCTTAAATTATGAATAAAAGTTAATGTTTTTCAGTTTTGTTCGAGTACATTATACAAACGCGGTCATTATCAAGAATTCTGTGTTTTTACTATAGTAACCGAATTATATCAAAATTTTTAGATCGCTGGAATTGGAATTGGAACCAATTCAAAAGTGACATCTTCTGTAACGTCTAAATAGAAGAGAAAGTAACGAATACCTGTAGGTTTTTTTGCGGGGTGGGAGGTGGTATATATATATATATATATATATATATATATATATACTCGACTCTCCCGTCGAATTCGACGTATGAGGGTCAAGCAGATCAGTTCCTAGGAAAACGACAGCTCGACAACAGCACATGAGATTCGATTATAGTGGTGAAGGTTTCGTGCAGGACCATCCACACTTTTTGAAGGGCCGATTACAGAGACCTCGTGCACTACGTGCCACAAGGTCCCCAAACGTCCCTCCGCAGGTTTTGAATTCAGAGTTGTCCTTCTGCTAGACCAGTTGCCATCCAAGGCTATAGAACTCAGTCTGTTCTCCTATTTGCCCATATATACATACATTCGAATACGAATGGCTAGCTATATTTGTGGCGATTGCGTCTAGCATGAAACAGCCTGTCGGCGGTGACTGTTGACTTCAATGTTCATTTATATTTATATACGCTCTATTTCTGAGATTGAGAACTTTTTGTCTATAATGATAGCACGCCTTAAAACTATTTTTCTTATATATATATATATATATATATATATATATATAAGTGAACATTGAAACACTTAGAGGTCTATTTTATCCTAGACGCAATCGTCAGGCCGATATTTAACAGTCCCCACTTGAGGAATGCATGTGGCACAAGGCCGAGTTTAATGTGTGTTTCTCTGATCCCGTAGGCACGGCCAAAAATATTCCCTTAGAACACGCTTCGACAAAGCTTCGTCCGGGTTCCTCTCTGCCAAAGCAGAGAGTTCGGCAGAAGTTGCACACAGTCAAGCCACGAGTGTTGTTTTTTTCTCGGCTATTTATATATACGGGTCAGTGGTGCATTGTGGGTAGTTTATTTTGGTGGTTATTTTGCCGGAAGTCGTTTACTTATTTTTTTTATTTATTTATTTGGATTAAATTATTTTGCTTGCTTTTATTTATTTTATTTTTTTATCTATATTTTTATTATATTTTTATTTTATATATATATATGATGGACTCTCCCTGCGATTTCGACGTATGAGGATCCAACAAGATAATTCACTTACTATGTTTGTGTTTTGTGTGTCACTTCAGTCCCGCATATTTTGTAACGGCGAGAATCTGGGGACATAGCAACAGTAAGATTTGCTGACACTTTTCGCCATTGTCTTTCGTTTCTTAGCTGATCAATACGACTGATTTCAAAATTTCTGATACCACACTGACACAAATATTTCAGGTGATTTCTATCCGGGCAAGCTCGTTCGAATCTAGTACGAGGCACATTGATAGCTGAGATGTTACACTTTATCTTGTCTATATCTGGGCCACAGTCGTCCAACAGTCCTTTGTCCACCTTCAAGCTCGCTAAACACGAGGACCTGAATTAAACGGATCATTTTTGAAAATATCTTTTGCTTAAGATATTTTTCAACTGCAAATGGTTTAAAAAATTCAATGTCAGGGTGAAAGCCGCTCCGCTGACCCAAAAGAAACAATCTCTACTCTTAAGAAGAAAAATTGTTTTAAATGACGAGAAATAATTTCAAGCACCTCATTATTATTATTATTATTATTATTTCTTTTGAGTTCCGGGTCCCGCCCAGAGACCTAAGGTTAGAAATGGCATCATGACATTTTTCACTGAACAATTAAAAAAAAAACGCTAGCATGTTTTACGTACATAAAGCATTTCTCGAGGTGGTGTAATGGTTAGCAATCTTGTCTCGCTAGAACAATTACGACTGAGTAATGAGTTCGATCCTCACTGGGTGCCCCATACTTTCGGCCTTGTGCCACATCTGGGCAACGCTTAGAAAATCACTAGACTAAACCCTTCGTAGCGTGTGGGCTATACTCGTGAGCACAATTTTACGTATTGTTTTCTTTGTATTTCTTTAAGGCTTATTATTATTATTATTATTATTCGTGATCTTGGCTCCCCCAAACTTCCAAACCTTTGTGACCCTTAACATCATTTCTCCGTTTGCCATGCATCCAACCCCACGTTCGCCATCCAGTCACACAAGCTCGTCGCGTTCTTTTATCGTCCTGTAACGGTTATTACCCAAGACCACTTTCCTCATATTTTTGTCTGTTCAACTTTCTCAATTCTGCCCAAAATTTCTTTAATACTTCTTCGTTGCTTATTCGCTCCGTGTCTCTAAAACCCAAAATGTTGTCAAGGAAACCACCTATAATTTATCAAGTGTTACAAATTTCAGATTTATTCGACAATGACTGGATGTTCGTTCACTTAATTGGAAAACTTTCTAGTTATAATCTCATCGAAAAAATATGTTTAGGCACGACAAGAAGCCTTGAAAGTGGCACAAACTTTTGAAAGATTCCTCCATTCGTAATCCGATAATCCTCTAGTGGTTATTAAATCAACGTGACGCTATCATGACGTCAACATGAAATTATATTAATTCTTATCTACGATACTCACAAGACTCGGGAACCACTCGAGTTAGAGACTTGCTATATATATATATATATATATATATATATATATATATATATATATATATATATAGTTAATTGATTAATTAGTTAATTGTTAAACCTAGAGAGCCAGACAAACCTACCAAGGTTTCAATTTTTAGCGGATCGTCAGGGAAGGCTAGCTGACGATCCTGGTAGGTGTGTCTGGCTCTCTAGGTTTAACTAGGTCTGCTCTATTCATTGTATTGAACACTTTATTTAGTTATTTTGGATACTGCATCGGTTTTTTTTCTTCTTTGGGCCTTGGACTTGCATGCTAGACGATTGTTTTCGGCTAACGTACATGTTCTTGGGACTTTCTTTTTTTATATACCTTTTTTCCCTTTGGTATTGGCTTGTTTATTTGCAAATCAAGACAACGAAGATTTGTATAATTAGTATATATATATATATATATATATATATATATATATATATATATATATATATATATATGCATGACATAGTGGGAAAAAGTTTACTTGTGATGCGTTTCGTTCTTCAGGACTTCATCGGACTAAATTTTTATTGCTAGGATTACACATGCGCACGACAGAGGGATGCTGGGAATTTTATAATTTTTTTTTAATTTTATCTAGCCGAATTCATTTGAGAATCTTTTTCCTTTTCTTTCTATTCCTTTTGTAAGTAGATATTCCACACTGTGATATATCTAGGTTTGCCAGGAATGGTGAAATGTTTTGACATAAAAATATGCTACTCTGATCAAAGAAGAAAGATCGTAATAAAGGGAAAAAGATCTTAATCGTAAGCTCATCTGAAATAAATTTGCGCCCTAGTTCTTAAAACATTTCTTATGAATGAAAGAGTAGGTTTCTGACACTGAAGATAGCCAGGGCGTTTGGTTTGGTTTGTTTTACGTCATATCAAGTTCAATGGGTTGTTTAATGCCAACAAGATTTTTATTGACGGTAATATTTTTTTCCCAAAAAGCATTTCTGGTAATATTTTTTCCAAAAATGTGTTGCTGGTATTTTTTTCAAAAAGGTATTGCTGATAATATTTTTACAAAAAAAAAGTATTGCTGGTAATAATTTTTTCTTCAAAAACTTATTGCTAGTTATAATTTTTTACAAAAATGTATTTCTCGTATTAAAACCTATTTGTATACTTTCATAGTATTTGACACCAGTTTGGGGGTTAAGCTACCACCCCGGGTGAGGGTGAACCTAGGAATACCAGCAATTAAGATGTGGTTTCACGCTCCTCAAAACCTTGCTGTCGGGTGTAGTTTATCGTCTTACCCAGGACGCCGATGTAGTCTATCGTCTTACTCAGGACGCGGATGTAGTTTATCGTCTTACCCAGGACGCCGATGTAGTTTATCGTCTTACCCAGGACGCCGATGTAGTTTATCGTCTTACCCAGGACGTGATAACCAGACGGCTGGGAATTTACAGAAACAGTAATCAGATCACCGAAAGACGTTTGCTACTACTGGAAGTGTTTTAAGTGCAAAGAAAACAAACAAACACAAAATTTAGATAAGGGAGATGAAAGAAAGATCCTGTCTCGACAGGCAACCCAAAATTAACAGCCAGACATGTGAGGAGTGAATACAGTCTTAACTGATATTTCAGTAGATACGATATTACGAACAAAACTTGAATAGGTAGAGAGCAGCAAAAAATAATATAAACTAAAAAATCGTTTCAATCGTTATCTTCTGTCTTGTTAATTCTTATTCTTTTAATGTCTTCTCTCCTTAATAGTATTTTTTCTCATATTCTCTAACGTTCAGTAACCGCTTGAGTTATTTCTTTCCTTGCTTGTGTTAAATGATTACCAAAAAAGTAAAAAGATTGAAGTGGTAAATAAAATATCTAACATGAGCCATCCTGGGTATGAAAATAAACTACGTCCGTGTCTTGGGTAAGACGATAAACTACATCCAACAGCAAGGCCTCTGATCAGGAGGTTTTGAGGAGCATGGAACCACCTTTTAATTGCTGGTGTTCCCAGGTTCGCCATCGCCCAGAGTGGTAGCACCTGTCAGGGTCCCAGCTGTGAGCAAATAATTAACCACACCAAAAGGGGTCAAAACACTATGAATGTGTAAAAATAGGTTTTAATATCAGCAATACATTTTGGAAGATTTTTTACCAGCAATACATTTTTGAAAAAAATTGTTACCAGCAATAAAACTTTGTTGGCATTAAATAACCCATTGAAATTGATATGCCGTAAAATAAAACAAACCAAACAAATCTAACACGAGATGCTGGAATGTGACAAGAAAGCAATTTTTATTGGTTAATGCAAAATAAATTGTTATTCTAATGTAAAGTAATATGTAAGAAGACCAGTGACAGAAAGATACAATGAAAGGTAGAAATACAAAAACTGAAAAGTTGGTGGTGGACACGTTTGATTTGGTTTGTTTTACGGCATATCAACCTCAATGGGTTATTTAATGTCGATAAGATTTTTTATTACGGATCATATTTTTTTTCTTTCTTTCTTTCTTTCTTTCTTTCTTTCTTTCTTTCTTTCTATCTATCTATCTATCTCAGTATATATCGGTTTGGTTTGTTTTATGGTATATCAACCTCAATGGGTTATTTAATGCCGACAAGATTTTTATTGCGTCCATATTTTCTATCTATCTATCTATCTATCTATCTATCTATCTATCTATCTATCTATCTATCTCAGTATATATTGGTTTGTTTTGTTTTACGGCATATCAACCTCAATGGGTTATTTAATGCCGACAAATTTTTTATTACTGGTAATATTTTTTCTTCAAAAATGTATAGCTGGTAATACCTTTTTTTAAAAAAAATGTATTGCTGGTAATAAATTTTGTTTTTACAAAGTATTTCTGGTATTAAAACCTGTTTTTACACTTTCATAATGTTTTCAACAAGGGTTGGTGGGGTAACTATTTGCGCATAGTTGGGACACTACCACCTAGGATCAGGGTGGACCTGGGAATATCATCAATTAAGAGGTTGTTCCACACTCCTCAAACCTCCTGATCAGAGACCTTGCTGTTGGACGTAGTTTATCGTCTTACCCAGGACGGTGTTGGACACGTAATGGTTTGCGTTTGCAACAAAAAATGATGGGAGAAGAATATTGGTGAAAGTCGATCGAAGCCAAAATAGTGAAAACTACATTAGCTTATTTCGGTCTAATCTTCTGCCAGACGAAGAAGATAAAAGGATCTTTCATCATGGCAGTAATTCTTTCCACATGTCACGTGTAATACAAAAAACCCAAAGATTTCTCGTAGATGATGTTCAACATTTGAATTGAGGCTATTACTCGAACCAAACACAGCAGCACTCCATACTTTGATATTTGGCATTATCTTTAATATTAAAGATGATTTTTTTTATATATATATATATATATATATATATATATATATATATATATATATATATATATATATATATATATATATATATATATATATATATATATATATATAAACTTTGTTATATAGGAATAAAGTGTTGCTGTCGACCCTGTGTTTGAAAAGAGATCGTCAGTGAACAGACAGGCGATCTCAGTATTGAACTAAGTAGATCACGTGACCATAGAGTAAACGCATATATAGAGGAAGTCGCGTGACGTCTTATGTGTTCGCTTTCTCCTCTATCTTCTATTACTATTGAGACCGCTATTCCCTACTCTATTCAATATACGAAGTACTATTAGTACGAGTATTATTCCAGACGTCTGACACCAGTATTGTTCAACGGCGTATTATAATTGATATCTGCGATTACAAAATGTCCTACTAAGTTGGTACTGGCGAATTATCAAGCAAGTGTACGTTGTCATCATAACAGTGGCAACAAGTGGTTCGTTTTGATGATAGAACAAACATATAACTGATAAGTGAAATTTTCATTGGTTGTTCCGTATCTTTGCATGACTTTTGTCAATATCACTTTGCTTAAGAGGTTCTATCCTCCATCATACAACATTAAGAAAAATGAAGTTGCTTGTTATTCTGGCTGTCAAATGTTCTAAATTATTATGAGAAAAGTATACTGATAATCAATCTCGATTTGGATTTGAGATTAACGAAAAGAAAGTGGCTCAAAATAAACAAAAGAAGGTGGCTTAAAAGTTTATATCTATGTAAACCAGTACTACCTGTTTCATAGTCGGATTATCAGCGACTAAAGCGGTGCCACAACAGAGTTTGTCCGTCAAGAGGGTGGCTAGTCGCCCTGCAGGATTAAATACAAATCCTGTCAAAAGGGTGAAGGAAGTTTTTGCTCAACAACCATCTAGCACAATTATCCTGGGAGTCTTGGACTCCACAGATTCTTTCCTAGCAATTGGCTAAGAGAAAGACACTCTATAAAACTTACGACCCGGAGACTTCACTGTCATCATCCCAGCTTACTAGGCCATGACAGATCGAATCCTGGGTGTAAAAGGTGGGGCCAGTTCAGCGTACACTGCACTTTACCTAAAACCTCCACTGCACAAGCCTGAGAGAGACGTTCGCGCCCACCAACAATTTCCTTTGTGTATGCCTGTCTCGCATTGAACTTATCAGTCACAAACGGCGCTGCAAGCGACGTGTACAGACTCCCATTTGATCTTCGTTTTGCAAAGCCAAGCCAAGATAATGATTGTTTAAAGTGGGAAAATTGAAATGACACTGCATGATGACAATCAGTTTTATACGTATTCTGATGAAGGAGAGAAACTGCCATTCACCAAGCCACGTTGATTTCTGTGTCTACAGATTATATCACTATTGATGGAGACAGATCGGTATAAACGAGGATTCAGGAATAAACTGAGATCGATTGAAACGGATAAATTGATTGACTAATCTCTGAAAAATGAATTACACCTCTGCTCGTGCACAGATTCATAATGGAGAGAGAATTGAAAAAAAAACGACCACAGATATGAACGGGCAAAAACAGGCAGATAGAAATTGATTGCGTTGATATGCACAAAATTCTCGTAAATATGTAAAGAGAAGTGATAGATGGGAAGAGACAGTGACAACCTGAGACGGCATATGAACTGAGTATAAATAGAAAAGAAAAAAATCGATGACCAATAGAATATTATAAAGTTATCTATGTACACAGTGAATCGAAAGAACATTCCCAGATATCGATTGATATACGAAACTTACAATTTAAAATATACATTGAAAGACAAGTACTGGATTTTAGAAAATAAATCATACACAAACGCACACACACACACACACACACACACACATATATATATATATATATATATATATATATGTATGTATGTATTTATGTATATATGAATAGAAACAATACAAATATATATATATATAAATAGAAACAATACATACATATAGATACATATATATATGTATGTATGTATATATGTATATATGAATAGAAATAATATATATATATATATGAATAGAAACAATACACACACACACACACACACATATATATATATATATATATATATATATATATATATATATATATATATATATATATATATATATATGCGTGTGTATGAATAGAAACAAAAGGCAAACTGGACCAAGCCGATGAGTTTCGTTCAAAGAGGGATTTATCAAGGATTTATATTGTGACAAGTATTTATATACAAGAACAAAAATATTATTGGTTTTTCAAAATGTTGGGTATGGGGTGCTCATGAATATTCATCAGGTTATATATATATATATATATATATATATATATATATATATATATATATATATATATATATTGGAAAAGCGCTCAGTCTTAGTGATAGAGCTAAGAAATATACTTGAACAGATATGATTTTGTGACCCTGGGTTTCACGAATTAAGCGTGATATCCAGGGTCACAAACTCCTATTCCTTCAATTAACCACACACACACACACACACACACACACACACATATATATATATATATATATATATATATATATATATATATATATATATGCATAGATAGATAGATAGATAGATAGATAGATAGATAGATAAGGAACAGACTGAGATAGATAGATAGATAGATAGATAGATAGATAGAGGAATAGATAGATAGATAGATAGATAGAGAGATAGATAGATAGATAGATAGATAGATAGATAGATAGATAGATATAGGTGCATCAATAATTAAGTAGAAAATGGGGAAAAATCCTTAATTGCACATAACATGTCAAATACATAATTTGTTCTTTGACAATGCACTTAATTCAGTGGTATATTCATAGATCAAAAATCAGATATCAACTTGGCACTGTTTCGGTATCATAAGCAGAATCTCCTTCCTAAATCTATAATAAATTAATGTTTTCGATTCTCACAAATGTTGTAGTCTAAGGAAGGTCTGAAAAATTACTTCCTTTAAAAGCTATCTCTATTTTTATGAGTGGACCAGTCTATTTAAGTAGTGTCAAACCTGTTTAGTGATCTTTCACAAGACCTGCTTAAATAAAAGGAAAAATGTTGCCAAAATATGTATTAGAGAGATAGCTACGAATACAATGAGAGAGATAGATAGATAGATAGATAGATAGATAGATAGATAGATAGATAGATAGAAAGAAAGAAAGAAACAAACAAACAAAAAACTGAAAGAAAAAAAAACAAAAAGAATGCAGAATAGATAATAGAAAGAAAAAAGAAAAAAAGAAAGAAAGAAACAAACAAACAAAAAAAAGTGCAGTGAATAGAAAGAAAAAAGAAA
The DNA here is from genome assembly GCA_903632075.3 of Acanthosepion pharaonis. Classification (NCBI taxonomy): domain Eukaryota; kingdom Metazoa; phylum Mollusca; class Cephalopoda; order Sepiida; family Sepiidae; genus Acanthosepion; species Acanthosepion pharaonis. The sequence continues at coordinate 2,947,779 of CAHIKZ030004486.1, forward strand.
TAAAGAAAGAAAGAAAAAATGGGGTGAATAGATAGAAAGAAAGAAAAAAGAAAGAAACTAACAAGCAAACAAAGAAATGCAATAAATATAAAGAAAGAAAAAGAAAGAAAGAAATGGAGTGAATAGATAGAAAGAAAGAAAGAAAGAAAGAAAGAAAGAAGCAAACGGACAAACAAGCAAACAAAGAAACTAACAAACAAAGAAATGCAGTGAATAGAAAGAAAGGAACAAACAAAAAGCAAAGAAACAAAGAAAGAAACAAAGAAAGAAAGGAAGAAAGAAAGGAAGAAAGAAATGGAGTGATCTAGATAAATAAATTTCTCACTCTGTATCTACTATCACAAGCGTAAACTTAAACCTTTATTCACCAGTTCTTAAAATTACAATCTCAAATGACATCTGTAAATTTAAATCTTTGCATAAATGTCGTCAACTTCGTAAGTTATATCCTTAGCAAAAGTAGACGATGGGCCGCCTCCGACAAATAATTCTGAAAGAAAAACGTAAGATAAAACCTTTTTTTCCCTTACATCACATAAACTTATATTAAGATGTAATACAATCTTGAAATAGAAATAAAAAATCTCTCCAAAAAATAAACTAGAAAAGAAATTGGAAAACAAGAAATTTATATTTGTGCCTCGAAACTCTCATTTTTAATGCCATATTATTTAAGGCGATCATGGCTCACCATATTTATTTATTATCTATGGATTCCCGTGACTTCTTCGAACAATGAGATGAGTGATTTCCTGTAGTATTCTCCACCTTTTCGGAGATAGTATTTGCCGTTATTCTAAAATGACTGCAGTTAACGGCAGATGGTTCAATCTAACCTGCTATAAGTTGTTCAGAAAATAATGTTCAACTTTAGAGATAACTTCCCTGAATTAATGTATTTAAACAGTGTTTAAATCAAGTTTGTTTATGCTTTATGTTAAAGCTAATGGTTCAAACGCCAGGAAATCTTTGAATGCAATTTCTGCATCTTTTCAAAGGAATATTTTGGCTTAAAAATTGCCAAGGTGATTGAAAAAGTGTTATTTAGTGAGCGACATATCAGGAGAATATGGCGGTTGTAGCAAAGTCTCGTATCCGGTGTGAGCTTCTGAAGTGTCATCCGGGCAACATGTGACCGATCATTTTGGGGAAACAGAATTGTAGCTCGTTGATTAAACTGTGCCAGTTGCATTTTGCTTAAGTGAATGTGCATTTCATCCCGTAACTAGTCGTGATACTCTGGTTAGATTCAACAAAGCTGTAATGGAAAACGCCAATAGTGGACCACCAGAAAGTCATCATAATATTTCGTTGGTGTAATTTCGGTTTTTTGAATCTGTTTGAATGTCCTTCGTCATGATCAAGCCATTGAGCCAATCGTTTATGATTGTCATATAGGATTAGTTTCTTGTCACAAGTCATCACTCAATCAAGAAATGGATCATTCGATTTTCGTAGATGCACCATCGAAGGCACTCCAAATCGCCGAAGTCGTTACTCTCCAATTTGCCAATTCTTTTGAGATTGTCTGATGTTCTTGAAATGTTGACATCTATTATCTTTCTTTCTTTCACTGAAATCCCGAGGTGTCTTTTCACTTCTTTCCACGAGATCAAAACGGAATTGTCCATTATTCATGAGATATTGCCAGGGCGTAATGGTCGTGTGAACTTAACGAAGGGAGGCACAAGCACTATTATAATAGATTACTATTACTACTACTACTACTACTAGTAGTAGTAGTAGTAGTAGTAAAGATGATGAGGTGTACCGGATTTGTTTGATTCCTCATAGCATTGCGTCAAGTCATTAGAACCAATAAACAAAATTTAGATAATAATATTCTACGGGATCTTGAATAAATTTGCAATTTTTTCTGTTGTTCCTTTTTCCAATAAATAAGCCATCAGACTTCGGATTCTTCTGGACGGTCTCCTGGTTTAAGTTAGGGAATACTGATATAATCCTTGCCTTCAGTTCATCTTTAGTATTGCAAGGAGTTTTGTTGGTCCCTCGCTCAACTGCACCCCACACAATAATGAAAGGGGTTGCAGGTCTGAGGAATTAGGTGGGCAGATGTAAGGTGTGATGTGGTCGCAGAAATTATCTGACAGCCATGACTAGGTACTTCTGCCCGTGGGGCCTGGTGCAGAGTCCTGTTGCCAGACTGAGGATCTTCCAGCAGCCAACCTCTTCACTCAAGACAGCACTACCTCATAAAAAGTACTTGATATAAGCTTCTGTGTCTATTATGAGGCACTCATCAACAAATTCAGGAGTTCTTTTCTTATGAGAACGATCAGAGTTTTCCGAGCTGTCGTATCTTCGTAATCACCATTAGACTCATTTAACTCTTTCCGAATCCTCTGCACTGTCCTCGGATTGACACCCAAACCCACTGAAATGTTCGTATTGGAGCTTGCGGTGTGAATGCCAACCAGTACAGTTTCTAAATTTCTGGCAGAGTGAATTGCGTCATGGTGCTCTTTTCCTCACAGACGGTGCCCAACTGACCCTACTATACTGTGCAATCGATGAAATCAAAAACAAACAACGCGCATGCGTGAAATGGAAAAATAAAATGATGAAGATTTGTTGTATTCACTCGATCTTTTCCTATTCTGTCTTCATATTTGATTCGGTCCGGTTTGTATTTTAACTTAGATGTCTGTATCTGTTTCCATTTGTAAATTTCTGTACTTCTCTCTTCGCAAATTACTCCTACCGATAATGGCCTCCTCCATGAAACTCGTGTGGTGTCTACTGGCTAGTGATCGCACACAAAGCAATGAGTCATCCAACGATCTGCTATTTCAAAGTGGCTGCTTCAATACTATTCAAAACTGCGCAAAGCCTGATGTCACCTCACTGAGGTGAGATACATTGAGATAATGGATATCTGGCGTGATACTGATGGAAGTCAAGTGGATATGTAAGGTGACACTGAGATCTATTGAACATTGAAAGCGACCTTGACTGTGATAAGCGACATGTTGAAAGCAGCACTGATTGAGATCTACTGGAAGGAGGAAATGAGCCTGATTGATATCAATTAGATATGTGAAATGAGCCTGATTGAGATCTACTGAATGTAGAAAGTAATCCTGATTGTGGTCCGTTGAGTGTAAGAAGTGACCTCGATTGAGATCAACTAGATATGGAAAATGAGCCTGATTGAGATCTTATCAATAGACAAAATTACCCTGATTGAAATCCACTAGACAATGACGATGATTGAGATCTGTGGGATATTAGAAAGGACCCTCATTGCGATCAACTGTATGTAGGAATTAACCCTAATTGGGATCGATGGGATAAAGAAGTGACGCTGATTGAGATATATTAGATATAGGAAATGATCCTGACTAAAACCAATTGAATATACAAAATGAACCTGACTGAGATGAATTAAATATGACGGGAAATGATGCTTTTTTTATATCTATTGGTTTCAGGAATTGGCCTTTATTGAAATCAACGGGATGTACAAAGTGACCCGGATTGAGATCAAATGGATGTAGAAAGAGACCCTGATTGAGATCGACTGCATTTAGGAGGTGAATCTGATTGAGATCAAATGGATGTAAAAAGTGACCCTGTTTGATATCAACTGGATGTAGAAAGTGGTCCTGTTTGAGATCAACTGAATGTAGAAAGTGATCCTGTTTGAGATCAACTGGATGTAGAAAGTGATCCTGTTTGAGATCAACTGGATGTAGAAAGTGACCCTGTTTGAGATCAACTGAATGTAAAAAGTGACCCTGTTTGATATCAACTGGATGTAGAAAGTGGCCCTATTTGAGATCAACTGGATGTAGAAAGTGGCCCTGTTTGAGATCAACTGAATGTAGAAAGGGACCCCGATTGAGATACACGCGATATTGGAAATGACACTGATTGAAATAAATTGCATATAGGAAACGCTCTCGATTGAATTTTTCCCCAGAATCACATACTGCTAGTCATGTTACCTGACTTACCTTCATAAGACTGTAACATTAATTTTAAATCGAGACGTGGTCTTCTGTGCCTTACCTTGCCATCTCAAGACGTGTAAAAACAATGCATCGTTTTATCGTGTGGAGCAACGATAGAGTTTCTGGGTTTAATAAAATAATTATAACGTTTTTAACTCTTATCAAGACATGTCCAGAATCTGAGTTATTGTCGTCTACAGTTATGGAAATGATTTAATCATTTCACCCTAAGAAAGGCAGTAAAGTTACTAAAACACAATGGCTTATTGTGTGTTAGTGAATATGATAGATTGATAACCTGATTTGTTTTTTTATGTCTTGTCAACCTATTGTGGGTAATTTAAAAGCAAAAAATATTTTTAAATTTTAAGAATTATTTTTGAGATAGTAATGTTTGTTTCTCATACAAGTTCTACTAATTAACCCATAGCTGGAAGGAGAAGAAGTGAATTCATACCTTTCCCGACTGGAATTGAAACTCTACTTTCCCACTTCCAATTCTGAATCATTAGCATTACACGATCTGCATATCCAAGCTTATAGCACCTGGCATTCTCAAATATTCACCCATCTAGGCTTTTGAATATCTACAGTGATCGTACGAGAATCGGTGTTTTAATGCAAATTAGAGTGAATATCAGAAAAGTAAAACATTATTAAGAAAAGAAGGACAATAAAAGAACAGGAAAGAGGATGTGCGAAAGAAGAAAATTTTTGAATAGAAATTACAATTATATCTTTTGCTATTTCAACTGTAAAATGATGAGACCTAACGGCCGATCTAGTATTAAATTCATAAAGTCTATGTACCAAAGAGGAAAGCTCATCAGTTTTATTATCATGAAAATATTTATAGAAAAAACACATTAAAGTGGTGCGAAAATGACTGAAGCCGAGATGTCACCTGAAAACTTTAGTTCGATAAGGTCCAATGATTCAGTCTCCTGGAGATTAGCATCTGCCATACGGATGGAAAAATGGATTCTCTCAAATAATTAAAAGAGTGCAGTTTCGTTTTTCCAAAGTTATGATTAACAATAATTCCTTTTCCCAGTTAATAACAGAATGTCGACTTAGTGACTGAAGCCGAGATGCCAGGTAATGACCAGTAACATTGCATATTCCTTATAATATCTCTAGATTCATTAAACACATGCCAGAAGCATCGGACCAGATGTGACGGCAATGTTCACTGCATGAGAGAATGGTAGACTTATAAATATGTAAAAGAGGTTCTGGTTTGGTTTGGTTTGTTTTACAGCATATCAAACTCAATAGATTATTTAATGCCGACAGGATTTTTATTACTGGTAGTATTTTTGTTCAAAAATATATTGTTGGTAATATTAATTCCAAAAATGTATAGCTGGTAATATTTTTTTTCTTCAAAAAAGTATTGCTAGTAATATATTTTCTTCAAAAATGTATTGCTGGTAATATTTTTTCCTCAAAAATGTAATGCTGGTAACAATTATTTACAAAAATACATTGCTGGTAATATATTTTTTCAAATATGTATTGCTGGTAATATTTATTTTCTTTATTGCTGGTAATAAATTTTCCTCAAAAAATTTATTGCTGGTATTAAAACCTATTTTTCACTTTTATATAGATTGAGGTTCAACTATTTGCCCATAGCTGGGACCCTAAGAGGTTCTACCACCCCGGGTCAAGGTGGACCTGGGAACATCAGCAATTAAGAGGTGGTTCCACGCTCCTGAAAACCTTCTGAGCAGAGGCCTTGATGTCGGATGTAGTTTATCGTCTTACCGAGGACGGATAGATTCTCTCGAGAAAAATTGTCTCGCGCTTAAGGTTTAGGTGCCAAAACGCGGGGGTGGTGGTCATCAGAAGAATTATCATAAAATATTTATAGAAAAGTCATGGGGGATCTACGTTACGGCGCTGGGAATGTTGTGCTGGAGATCATATGATCAATTAGAAATTAATTGAATCTGGACATAACGCTCAAATTCTCCCTTTTGACAACAATGGCGGAATCATAGATTGTACTCAACAGTGGTTAGCGTTTCGATATCTGATGGGATAATGTCAGAGGTCACGAGAATTAAACTTGTCAGCTTGACCGATTTGTCTTCGCAGGAAAACTTATCTACATCGCTTTCACTGGAAGCATCTGCAGCAAATTTATTAATCTTTTCACTTTTTCAAGTGTCGTTGTGGCAGATCTTGTAAAAGGTCAATTCCTGATTACGCCAAACAAGATGGAAGACAAACAAGATTCAAATCCGTTTAAGAATGTTTGACCTTTGTCCCCAAACCACATCCTGTTGAGAATGGAAACTTTTCATACACCCTTCAATGACAGCAAATTATTAATATTGTAGGACTATGTCTATTATTTTATATTATTTATTTATTCTATCGAGTTAGCTTGATCATTCATGAGTCTATCATGCCAAGCATACTTTCCCGATCACATCCAATATCTGTATAAATCTATCTCTGTTGTGTGTGGGTGGGGAAAAAGATAATTTGGTTTGGTTTGTTATTTTTTACGGCATATCACCCTCAATGGGTTATTTAATGCCGACAATATTTTGATTGCTGGTAATATATATTTTTTAAAAATATATGGCTGCTAATTTTTTTTTTTCAAAAATGTATTGCTGCTAATGTTATATTGCTGTAGCAATTTTTTCTTCGAAAAATTAATGACTGGTAATTTTTTTTACAAATATTTATTTCTGGTATTAAAACCTATTTTTTTAAACTTTCATAGTGTTTTGACTCCAGTTTGGTTTTTAACTATTTGCCCATACCTGAGACCTTAACAGTTGCTATTACCACGGAACATGGTGGACCTGTGAAACCAGCAATTAACAGTTGGTTTTACGCTCCTCAAAGCCTCCTGGTCAGAGGCCTTGCTGTTGGATGTAATTTATCGTCTTACCCAGGACACGGATGTAGTTTATCGTCATAGCCATAGATCTTATAAACGGTCAACTCCTGATTGCGGGAAAGAAGATGGAAGACAAACAAGATTTAAATGTGTTTAAGAATGTATGACCTTTGTCCCCAACCCACAACCTGTTGAGAAGGGAAACTTTTGAAACCCCCTTCAATGACAGCACAGTATTAATATTGTAGCACTATGTAGATTATTTGATATTAATTATTTATTTTGTCGAGTTAGCTGGAACACTAATGAGTCTCTTACGCCAACCATACTGTTCCGTTCCTATCTAATATCTGCACAAAGTTGTCTCTGCTGTTTTTGGAGACTAGCGAAAGATTTCACTCTACCCCAAACACCGGGAAGAAAAAAAATGAGAATAATAATAATAGAGAAAATCGCAAAAAAAATTTAATCTATCGCCACTTTTAGGTGGAATCTCGTCTCTTTCGTCTACTACTACTACTCCTTCCTGCCTCCACCACTCCTCCCTGCCCCCACCACTCCTCCCTGCTTCTACCACTCCTCCCTGCCCCTACCACTCCTCCCTTCCCCCACCACTCTTCCCTCCCACACCACTCCTCCTTGCTTCCAACACTCCTCCCTGCCCCCAACACTCCTCACTTCCCCACCACTCTTCACTCCCCACCTCCCTTCCCCCACCACTCTTCCCTGCCCCCAACACTGATCCCTCCCCACCACTCCTCCCTCCCCCCACTACTCATCCCTTTCCCCACCACTCCTTCCTGCCCCCACCACTCCCCTGCCTCTAACTTCTGAATATTTTTCCCAGCCATTACAAAAACACATGGACAAAACTGGCATTTACCAATATCTGCCAGAAATCTCTGTCTTCCCGGCAGATAATCCCTATGTATAATCCCTATGAGGTAAGGTCAAACTTTGTACTAAATAGGCGACAATCGGAATTACATTAAGTCATAACTTCGTTCCGGTTCGAAACCTGCTACCGACAAATGGTAAACAGTAGACTAGTACTTATTTCTACGAGGTGTAAATTGAACTCCATAGCTGTAGTAAAAGCAATCCATCTTTGAGAAGGAAAAAATCTACGGGCCTTAATAATAAGAATACAAATTGATTTCACCTAATCAACATGTAAGTTATGAGAATTTATCGCGATTAAATTTGTGCAGGTTTTTGTAAAGGAAACTAGAGAAATAACTGCAGGCCTCAGGTGGAATTCTTATATACGATGCATCTCTAGCAACGCAGGTAACATGAACGGATCCCTCTATCGCTCCGGTAAATACATGACACCTCATGCTATCCTCTATCCTATCTTCTACCTTAATAAGAGCCAAATCAGGCCGAAAATGGCACACTTGAGCAGGAGCTGCACAGGCGCCACTTTCCAGTTTTGACAGAGTTCAAAAGCGTCTCTGAGTCCATGTTGAAGAAGAATTATTTTTCATTCTCCAACATCTGTCAAACAGGCGAGATGTAGCGAGTCTATCAATGCTCTATCGTTAATTCCATGGAAATTGCTCGGAAGAACTACATTCCTTGGTTTCGTCAGGTCTAACCTTCACGCCTAGGACCCAACATGACACGTATATTGTAGCAAACCAACCACATTTCCTCCGTATTCCATCGGCCAGAAGAAAGTTCCACTTGGACAGATTCTTCCCGCAAACTTCTATTCTGTGGAACAAACCATCAAGAGGATGTTTCCCCGATCACAATAATCTTTACATGTTCAAGTCTAGAGTCAACTGTTATCTTCTCCTCCTATCCATATAAACTAACCATTAACGTAACCCTCTACCATTAGAGGTCAACCCTGCACGTGGTGAACCTTATTGTAAAGAAAAGGTTCAAAAAATTATCTTTCGACCGCTGACACTGATTTGTCGTTTATACGCGAAAATCGGTCAAAAAGATAAATTATCTGAACTTTTTTAATTGTAAACACAAATGATGCAGACACAGTTCAAAAAATTTATATATCTGTTGATGAAAGAAGAGACTTTAGAAACCTCTGATATTTAACGGGATCCTCTTCAGACCAAAATTTATCTGTACTTACATTAATTCTGAATGTACAAATATTATATATACTAATATATATATATATATATATATATATATATATATATATATATATATATATATATATATATCGCAAATATTGTGTATGTGTGTGTGTGTGTGTGTGTGTGTGTGTGTGTGCATATGTATGTATGTGTGGTGGACTCTCTTGTCGCTGACGGCAAATGAGGGCTCAGTAAAATTTATGGGCAAGCGTGTGTCTACCAAGGATTACAGGCGTTTTGCAAACTTTTAAACTCATGGAATATGTGGTTGACTCGAGTGGTTGAATATCAATTGCCACATATTTCCCCATGTAGGCAGCAAGGCCTGATTTACTGCGTGTGACAAAGCCAGAGTGATATGTAAGTGAGGCGCAGCATTCTGCCAACTTTCTTTTCTATTTTCACGCAGTTAATCCCGATGTTCAGGTCTGCTTCACTCTAACCTTTATATAGATGGGAAGCAGGACCGGCGCCCAACTCCTTTGCTCTGACGCTTTGTTTTCCCAGGAAGAAAACGGGATGCTGCATCGCTTCAGATTGTCTTTGAGTTTGTCTTTGTAACGCAAGAGTGGCCTTCCAACTGGCATGCATGTTAGGAGTTGGCCATAGAGAAGTTGTTTTGGAAGGCTGCTATCTAACATCCGAGAAAGATGTCCTGTCCACCTGAGTTGGATTTTCATTAGGATGCCTGCAATAACTTTCACGTTGAATTTAGTCAGAACTTCACTGTTTTTGGTGCAATCAGCCAGTTTTCTGTTGCAGATCGTACGTAGGAAACGCATGTACAAGGCGTCAAATTGATTAATGTGTCGTCTGTACAGTGTCCAAGATTCTGCATCATAGAATAGGGATGTTAGTACTACTGACTTGTACACATCAATTTTCACCTTCAACGAAGCATCACAGGTATTCCAAAGCCTAGGTTAAAGATTATCGCTGCACTGATGATACGCAAAACTCAAAGTCGGTCTCGAAGATAAGTCTTTTGAACTTTTCTTGTCTGACAATATCTGTTGGGATAGTTATGAATACACCTCTTCTTCTCCAAACTATGGGTTAATTAGTAAAACTTGTCTCACTAACCTATTATTATCTCCCCACCCACCCCTAAATTCCTACAATCTAAAAAATATTTTATCGCTTTCAATAACTTTAAAACGCTATATAACAATCGAAACCGAATAAAAAAAAAATATGTATGTGTGTGTTTAGCTGAATATGTGTATGTATGCATGTATAAATACTGTTTTTGTCAGCTTATAAGGCACATTAAAAAAACTATTGTCAAGTGGTACAAGTGCCTAGAGTAACAACAATCACTTAGTAAGGCCGGAGTGCACAATATAATATTCCGCCTGTAAATAATGTAAAAGACGCTAGAATATGGGTTAATCCGTTATATATCCGTTTCGTTCTTTAATCCATGTCCATCCGCGCCAATTTAAAGTGACGCCTTCTCTATTATATATATATATATATATATATATATATATATATATATATATACTACGTGTTTTGTTTCGTATCTGGGTTCCCATGGTACTACATAAAATAGTATCAACAAAAACGGCCATTTCTTTTTGTTAATTGTTTTATTAGAAGAGAGTGGTGTTAGCTTGGATTCTAAGAGACAGTAGGAGGAATGACGCACGTTAATTTGGCATCTCTCCACGGGTGGTCTTAGCTGGTCTCTCAGCTTGAGTGTGGGAGGCGTATCGTCTCTCCAGAATTCTTGCGACACTCTCTGTTGAATTCGCGCTATTTTGAACTTATATCCAAAACCCATCATTGTCAGAATGCCCCGCCCACGAGGCAGTTCGGCCAATCGCTGATTATTCTGGTCTTGGACTTCGCATTCTGTAAAATATGATTCTAAACTTCAATTTTTGGAAAGTGAATATGTACAAAATGTTCCATCTGAAATATGGGTTGGATCTGATTGTACTTTCGAGTCTCAAATAGAGTCCTAAACACTCTTCGCGTCCTTGTGGGTGATTAATTGTTTTCCACCCTACATACCTTTTTCCACAGATGAAAGTTTGTAAGCCTCTTACACTCAAGTATTTTCTTCCCCGGAACTGCTGCTATGTATAACCGACTCCCAGGAGGATGATTACCCGATCAATACAACCTTAACATTGTTTATGTCTAGGGTAAACTGTTATCTTCCCCACATGCCTCTTACTCTGTATCCCTCTACCTCGGGTGGCTCTTAGGCCTTGTTTCATCATTGTGAAAAAATCAATAAAATACGAACATAGGCGAAATGGGCTATCATCTGTGATTTTACTTTGTCAGTGTTAGATTGTAAGTTTTATCACTTGGGAGAAGGAAATAATTATAGCTGAGGGCTTGGAATTTTCTATCACGAAAACAAAATGGAAACAGACATGATCTATTTATCTACTCGAAACGACATCGTTTCAAAGCCACATCGTGTTCATGACTTCAGGGCCGACACATTAACAATACAAATGCGCTGAATACAAAGGCATAATTACATAGATTTGCGAAAACAAAAATATGAAAATGAAATTAGATAAGCATTGTTTCCAAACGCCAACTGGCCAATCCATGAAAAGCAGAAGAGAGCATAGAAAAAAAATAATGTGTTCCAGTAGGGATATCTGTCGAAAGAATTGAAGGAAAAAAAAGTTTAATGTTGTATCATAATTATCAAACGTACACACAAACACTCCACCCCATCACACAGATCTTAGCTTCAAACGTAAGACATATGTTGGAATACTAGAAATATACACTAGCAAAAAAAATAAAATTATAACATCTTAAAAGAAATCTAGAGTCCGAGATATTTTTCGGATTTAAGTAACCCACAAAGGGTTGATAATTCGTAAAAAAGAACAACGACCAGGTTGATAATTCGCACAATCAGTTCAAAGAACAACGACCAGATGATCCGAGCCTGGTTGTTGATATGACCTGACATTAATTCCAACTCTATTAATACAACAGTTCAATGGGAGAAAAATTGGCTGAATATAAAGCAATGATACCAGTGCTGTGACTTCTCATTCTTTTATTAATAATGCATTATTTATTTCCATGGGAGGCTGAAAAGTTCATAGGCTGACTATGAAGGAGTGATGCTACAGCTGCGAAGATTTGCATACATTAATTCCAACTCTTCTTATTAATGACTGCATTATTCTTTTCCAAGTACGAAGGTGGCTGAAAAGTTCATTGGCTGGATATAAAGCAATGATACCAGTGCTGTGAATACTTGCTTCCATTCTTTTTATTAATAACTGCATTATTTATTTCCCTGCAGGAGACTGAGCTGAAAAGTTCATAGGCTGACTATGAAGGAGTGATGCTACAGCTGCGAAGATTTGCATACATTGATTCCGCCTCTTCTTATTAATGACTGCATTATTCTTTTCCAAGTACGAAGGTGGCTGAAAAGCTCTTAGGCTAAATGCGAATGAAGGGGTGATGCTAGAACTTTGAACTTTGAAATCTTGCATGCATTAATTTCAACGCTTCTTATTAATAGCTGCATTTTTTATTTCCAGGTACGAGACTGGGCTGAAAGATTCATAGGCTGACTATGAAAGAGTGATGCTACAGCTGTGAAACCTTGCTTGCATTAATTTCTACTCTTGTTAATAACTGTATTGTTTCTTTTCGGTTTCGAGGGTGGCCTGAAAAGTTCATAGGCTTACTATAAAGAATTGATGCTAGAGCTGTGAAACCTTGCTTGCATTCATTTCTACTCTTCTTATTAATAACTGTATTATTTTTTTCAGGTAAGAGGATGGCTGAAAATTTCATAGACTTACTATAAAGGAGTGATGCTAGAGCTGTGAAACCTTGCATGCATTAATTTCAGTACTTCCTATTAATAACTGGGTTGTTTCTTTGCAGGTAAACTGATATATGCTTGTTCAAATAAGATTGTTCATCCTGTTGGTCAAAAAAATGAGGAAGTTCTACTTAGCTTTTTTTACAACAGTCTCTGAATGTTAGAATCTAAATCTCTACAAGATAAGGGTCAACTGTCACAATACGTCATATCCACATAATCGTCCCTTCCAACTTTCTATTCTTACGTTCACATCACATTCAGTGAACTCTAACTTGAGTGGCCCTTGGGCCTTGTATTAAATTATCATTTTTTTATATATACCGTGTCACTTGGCACGTGGCCGAGTGGTAAGAACGTTTGCTTTCTGAGACCCGTGTTCAGATCTCACCAGGACGATGTTACCGGTCTGGAGCAAGCGAACCCAGCGTGCGACACCTTTGAGATATGTCTGAAAAACATACCACGGGTTGACCCAAGACGTAAGCCTTGTGAGTGAAATTGGGTAGATGGAAACCTTGGGAGCCGTCGATGGTCGTGCAAGTACCAAATCACAAGTCATCGTGACCGAGGGTTTGATCGTGCTGGCCATTTTTCAGGTTGTTGATAACCCAACATAGCACGCTTCTCCCATAAATAAATGCGGTATAAAACATATCTGGGCTGTGTGGGTATTGAACAAACACAAAATGCATCTGTTCAAGCGTCTGCAATAGGGATTAGCTAGCCGCTTTAGTAAACGGGTATCCTCGAATTCGAGAACCAGTCATTAATTAACCGTTTCACTTAAGGAATTGAGCAGCCATGGCTTTACACAACTTCCGGTTATTTGTATTAGACTGTTCGGAAAATAATGTCTGGTTTTAAAATCAACTTTTATTTCTGAATTAATGTATTTAAACAGTGTTTGATTCAATCAAAATAGCAGCACTAAATATCTATATATTTCTGTCATCGAATTACTCGGCTCTCTGTGCATTTACGATAAAAAGATTCGTACGTCAATAGAAGTTTTTTTAGCAACGGAATAACCTAAAACAAAATGGTTGAAAAAATTGTCAAGATGCCTGAAAAAGTCAGTGTGCAAATATAAGAGAAATATGGCGGATGCGGCACAGCCTCGTACCTTAAGACGGTTACCTGTTATAATGTCGTTCTTGCAACATGTGGCGGAGCATTGTCATTTAGCATAATTGTTTGGCCCCAGTTTGGAAGGAGAATATTTGCTCGGGTTGTAGCAAGTGTTACTACCCCCGGGTCAGAGTGGATCTGAGAACAAGAGCGATTAAAATGTAGCCCCACGCTCCTCAAAACCTCTCAATCAGAGGTCTTACTGCCGAATGTAGTTTATCGTCATACCCAGCACGTTATCTCAGATTGTTCAAAAAATAATATCCAGTTTTAGAAACAGTGTTTAAATCAGTCAAAATAGGAACACTGAACATCTATACTTTTCTGCCATCGAATGACACAGCAATTTCTGCCTCTATGATAAAACTTTAATTTCTTTGATGCTAAGAAATCTTTGAATGCAGATTCTGCATTTTCTTGGTAACGGAATATCATTTGACTTAAAAGGCTTGAAAAGGTGGGCGAGAAATCAGGAGAATATGGTAAATGTGTCAAAGTTTCATATCCCAAATCGGTGAGTTTCTACAGTTTTATCCTGGAAATATTGTCCGAGCATTATCAGGAAGCAGAAATGAACAGCGTCAGTTAACCACTATCTGCCATATTTTGTTTAACTTAATTCCTATGTCTGATAACAAACAGTGTCATCTACATATCTTATGTTTTTAAAGTTTATGGCCGCCAATAACGAATCCATGTAGGATCGCTTCACTGTAAAGCCTGAATAGATCTGGTGAGAAGACATGTCCATGTCCTAGGCCTCGTTCTATTTGTATGTATCTACTGAATTCCTATGTCTGATAATAAATTCATGGATTTACTGTATTTATTTTCCATCCGTGTGCTGGTGGCTTTGTCCCACCGTAAGTTCTGGAGTATTCTAATATCCTCCCTAAATAATTCATGGTCTTCCAGCATCTGTCAAATATTTCTGAGATGGGGTATTATGTACACTATTTACATTATTCTGACTATTGTCCTCATTTTTGTAGCCATATTTATTACAGCGTTTCGGCCTTTCAATATCTATTTATATTTCTAAGATGAGGTATTATATACACTATTTACATTATTCGGACTATTGTCCTCATCTTTGTCGCCATATTTATTACAACGTTTCGGTCTTTCAATATCTATCTATATTTCTGAGATGAGGTATTATATACACTATTTACATTATTCAGACTATTGTCATCTTTTTTGCCATATTTATTACAACGTTTGGCCTTTCAGTATCTGTCTATAGCACTGAGATGAGGAATTATGTACACTATTTACATTATTCGGACTATTGTCCTAATTTTTCGCCATATTTATTTCAACGTTTTCCTCAAGAAAATATAGCACAGTGAATAAAGGCGTTGGTCAAATCCATTGACAGAACGTGGAAAAAGTGTGAGTTCAATCCCAGTTGAGCGGTGGAGAACTTAGAGAGGACATTAACAGGAGATAACTGATAGGCTGACATCCATTAGACATGGCATGTGGAACTATAAATATGACCGAATAATGTAAAATATCCCGAATAATGTAAATAGTGTAAAGACAAAAAAATCGAGAAATATCTGTAGAATAGTCCAACTCCGCTCCGACGAAAAGTCACATTTATTTGAAGTAAGTCACATTTATTTTGAAGTAAGCTTGACGAAAACACTGCCAAGTAAAGAACAGTCTACCCCATTGAGCGAAATAAAGGGTTCAGTTCGACATTCCAACCACCTGAATAAACTGGAGGGTACAACGGCCGAAATGTTGTAATAAATATAGCTCTTCCAGCAGTTCAAACTGTTGTGTCGTACTTTATTAAATGTTTTTGCATAATCTATAAAAGATAAGTATATAAGCTGTTGCTTTTCTATTGCAGATTCTGAGATCATTCTAGCACATAATTATGGCATTCCTTGATCCAGTGTCTTTAACAAAACCGTACTGTTCTTATAATATTTTCGGTTTAATTTTGCTACGCGCTCGCTTCATCGGGATTCGGATAATATATCTCGTTGTGTCGCATTACGCTGATTGATCAATGGAGCTTGCATTACTTTAAAAGGTGCGGGATTAATCTTACGATAACATCTTGGAAACTGGAATCAGCCAAATTGAGTAGGGTATGTTCATACTATTGCACACCCTCAGTAATTCTTGCTCTCGTTACCGTATAATTATTTGCAACCCGTCGCATACGCTTTAGCCACCAGGATTGGATTCGTTGGGTAACCCTTATTAGTTTGAGAAATGTCCTGAAGGACATACCATTTTACAAGACGATCTGGTTCGTCATTACGTAAATTGCTTTGTTTCAAATACGAATAATCTGACGCCGATGTTTTCCTCTTAAGATTTCTTCATTTCTTTAGGGATTTATAATTGCAAATATGGTTGAGTTCTATAGATCATTTGATATTTCTCTTTGCTTATATTTCGATCGATGGGAGGATGATGTGCGTTGTAAGATTGTAATTTATGATCGCTTAACACACGCACATCCACAAGTATTTCCAATCATATTGTCATGGGTCCTTACCTATAACTACAAAATGAACTCTTCCTAACACTATGTGAACCTTTCAAGAGAGGGACGAAAGCTGATCTTTTCGACTTGACGGTCGAACTCTCTACTTTTACGAACCCGGACGAGGTTCCGCCGAAGAGCAGAATCTCGTTCGGGGTGAATGACCACCCTGATCTCGTTTTTACGAGTCATACGGGCATATTTTTGGCTGATGGTCAGGAAACCCACGATAAAAATGACCTTGTGTCGCATGCAACCCTCGTTTGATACTGAATCGAGCCGAGCTTTTCGACTTGACGGTCGAACTCTCTGCTTTTTTGAGCAGAAAGGAACCCGGACGAGGTTCCGCCGAAGGGCAGAATCTCGTTCGGGGTGAATGACCTACCCTGATCTCGTTTTTACGAGTCATACGGGCATATTTTTTGGCTGAGCCTACGGGCTCAGGGAAACCCACGATAAAAAAATGACCTTGTGTCGCATGCAACCCTCGTGGGGGGTGGCTAGATACTGAATCAAGCCGAGCTTTTCGACTTGATGGTCGAACTTTCTGCCTCTGAGTGAAAGGAACCCGGACGAGGTTCCGCCGAAGGGCAGAATCTGTTCGGTGTGAATGACCTACCCTATCTCGTTTTTACGAGTTATACGGGCATATTTTTGGCTGAGCCTACGGGCTCAGGAAACCCACGATAAAAAAATGACCTTGTGTCGCATGCAACCCTCGTGGGGGGGGTGGAGATACTGAATCAAGCCGAGCTTCTCGACTTGACGGTCGAACTTTCTTTGAGCAGAAAGGAACCCGGACGAGGTTCCGCCGAAGGCAGAATCTCGTTCGGGTGAAAGACCTACCCGATCTCGTTTTTACGAGTCATACGGGCATATTTTTGGCTGAGCCTACGGGCTCAGGAAACCCACGATAAAAATGAAATCTCGACTTGACGGTCGAACTCTCTGCTTTTTGAGCAGAAATGAACCCGGACGAGGTTCCCGAAGGGCAGTGGGGAAATGTGATCTCGTTTTTACGAGATATATTTTTGGCTGAACGGGGCAGGGAAACCCACGATAAAAATGACCTTGTTTCATGCAACCCTCGTGGGGTGTGGTTAGATACTGAATCAAGCCGAGCTTCTCGACTTGACGGTCGAACTCTCTGCTTTTGAGCAGAAAGGAACCCGGACGAGGTTCCGCCGAAGGGCAGAATCTCGTTCGGGGTGAATGACCTACCCTATCTCGTTTTTACGAGTTATACGGGCATATTTTTGGCTGAGCCTACGGGCTCAGGGAAACCCACGATAAAAATGACCTTGTGTCGCATGCAACCCTCGTGGGGGGTGGCTAGATACTGAATCAAGCCGAGCTTCTCGACTTGACGGTCGAACTCTCTGCTTTTGAGCAGAAAGGAACCCGGACGAGGTTCCGCCGAAGGGCAGAATCTCGTTCGGGGTGAATGATCTCGTTTTACGAGTCTACGATATTTTTTGAGCCTACGGGTTAAAAAATGACCTTTGTGTCGCATGCAACCCTCGTGGGGTGGCTAGATACTGAATCGAGCCGAGCTTTCGACTTGACGGTCGAACTCTCTGCTTTTGAGCAGGGAACCCGGACGAGGTTCCGCCGAAGGGCAGAAAATGACCTACCCTGATCTCGTATTTACAACCCATATTTTTGGCTGAGGGGGTGGAAATCCACGATAAAAATGACCTTGTGTCGAATCAAGATACTGAATCGAGATTCTCGACTTGACGGTCGAACTCTCTGCTTTGAGCAGAAAGGAACCCGGACGAGGTTCCGCCGAAGGGCAGAATCTCGTTCGGGGTGAATGAAACCCTGATCTCATTTACGAGTCATACGGGCATATTTTTTGGCTGAGCCTACGGGCTCAGGAAACCCACGATAAAAAATGACCTTGTGTCGCATGCAACGTGGGGGTGGTAGATACTGAATCGAGCCGAGCTTCTCGACTTGACGGTCGAACTCTCTGCTTTTGAGAAAGGGAACCCGGACGAGGTTCCGCCGAAGGGCAGAATCTCGTTCGGGGTTACCCTGATCTCGTATTTACGAGTCATACGGGCATATTTTTTGGCTGAGCCTACGGGCTCAGGAAAACCACGATAAAATGATGACCTGCAACCCCTCGTGTCGCATGCAACCCCTCGGGGGTGGCTAGATACCGAATCAAGCCGAGCTTCTCGACTTGACGGTCGAACTCTCTGCTTTTGAGCAGAAAGGAACCCGGACGAGGTTCCGCTGAAGGCAGAATCTCGTTCGGGGTGAATGAATGACCTACCCTATCTCGTTTTACGAGACATACGTGGGCATATTTTTGGCTGAGCCTACGGGCTCAGGGAACCCCAATAAAAACGACCTTGTAAACCCAGCTTCTCGACTTGACGGTCGAACTCTCTCTTTTGGCAGTGAACCCTTCCGCCGAAGGGCAGAATCTCGCCACATCTCGTTTTTACGAGTCATACGGGCATATTTTTGGCTGTGCCTACGGGGATAAAAATGACCTTGTGTCGCATGCAACCCCTAGTGGGGGGTGGCTAGATACCGAATACCGAATCTTGACGGTCGAACTTTCTGCCTCTGAGCAGGCTTCTCGGACGAGGTTCCGCCGAAGGGCGGAATCTCGTTCGTTTATACGGTTTCTACGGGCATTTTTTGGCTGAGCCTACCTCGGGAAACCCAGTTAAAGGATACCGAATCGAGACGACGCTCCGCTGAAGGGCAGAGGCCCCGATGAAGGGCAGAGTCTCGTTCGAGAGGTTGACCAACCCGATCCCGTTTATACGGGTTCTACGGGCATTTTTTTGGCCGAGCCTACGGTCTCGGGAAACCAACGTTAAACTCGGCCTTGTGCCACATGCAACTCTCGGGGTGGGGGGGCTAGATACCGAATAGAGTCGAGCCGATAGTAATTCACTCCAAACCAGATTGACAGTCATACTATTATTTCGTGTAATATACTTTCGTTATTTCTACTCGTGTGTTCGAGTTGTTCTTCCATGGCACTAACCTGGACCATAACACACATGTACATGCATGAAACCAAATTCATACAAATATTAGCTTGAGTCTTAAGTAATTTCGGTTTTGGGGAAAACAGTTGTAATAACGAACGTATAATTTTAGCTGATGAGCACAGGTGGAAGGGAAGAATAACTTCGAAGTACACTAAACTATCTTAGAATCACCAGCGTACACAGCGAATTAAATGAAAATTTTTCTCCTTTATGACAACGCAAGACATAGGATACATCAAGAACATCACAATAAAAAAATTGAATACTATTTACATATTCGAACAATTGTTCTCATATTTGACGCCATATTTATTACAACGTTTCGGTCGTTATACGCCCAGGCATTCTTCAGGTGATTGGAACTTCGAAATGAACCCTTTATTTCGCTCACTGGAGTAGACTGTTCTAGTTCCACGTGCTATGTCTAATGGATGTCAGTTATCAGTTATCTCCTGTTAATTCCCCTCTCCAAGTTCTCCACCGCCTTTACCAGCTATGGCGACAAAGATGAGAACCATAGTCCGAATAATGTAAAAAGTGTACATAATATCTCATCTCAGAAAATAGACAGATATAGAAATTGAAACTCGATTGGTCTGTACTAATCTTGCATCAACCAATTATTACCTTTCTTGATTGCTGCAAATTTCTGAAAAGGGTTCATTAATTGATTGATTTGTTCATTTTTGAAAAATAAAAATATTACCAGCAATACATTTTTGTAAAAAAAAATATTACCAGCAATAAATTCTTGAAAAAAAAAACAGCAATACCTTTCTAGAAAAAATGAATTACCAGCAGTACATTTTTGAAGAAAAATATATTACCAGCAATAAAATAAATAAGCCATTGCTGTTGATATGCTATAGAACAAACCAAACCAAACCTTTTTCACGTTAAATTCTGCGGAATTTTGTTTAAAAGGTGTCAAAGGCTCTGGATACGTGGGAACAATTAATTACAACAATGGTGAATATATAATTGAATAATCGGTAAATGAAGCTGATAAAGAAAAAGGAAAAATATTTTGGACTCATCCTAATATATTCATTGCATACAAAGTCAGTTGTAATTATGAAATAAAATGTAAAATTGACGCTATTTTTCTATCGGGTTGACCAAACACTTCGCTTATTAACTAACACTATCATCATCAGTCCTTTGACCGCTTCAATCGCTGGGGAGACCTAAGGATAACAGAAACCAACAACCCCCCCCCGAGGATGATCTGTTGGCGGTGGCATTCAGGAGTTCCAGCATTGTCATGTCCGTCCACTCTTTAACGTTGTCAGACCAGATTTTGCGTTGGTATCGCCGATTGCGTCCACGCCCAAGATTTCGTTGCAATTCTGTAACGCCAGCCCACGAGGCTCGATGATTTGTCCTTGCTAAGACTTACTGATTCTTCTTTGGATTTTATCAAGGAGCTCTAGATAAATAGTAGGAGCACTGGACCATATGTGGCAGCAATATTCTAGTCATGGAAGAATGGTAGACTTATAAATATGCAAAGTAGAGAGAAAAATCATCTAGAACGACACTGACCAGTGTTCTTAGCAGCTGACCTAGCAATGGATTCAATATAGTGCTTCATGTCAGCTGAGAACGTTAGCCCAAGAAAGCGCGGCGCGTCACTTTCGTGGAGGTCAGTATCAGTATGTGGGGGTTAAATGCGGATTCTCTACTAGGAATTTCTACACGCTAACCAAACAACTGATTCAAAATGATTCTTTTATGCGACGACTTCCTTCAGCTAACAAAAGAAAGTTCCTGTGATATTTCCGTAACATCCCATTGTATCATTGGAAATACGCCGCATTGTATTGTCACATTAATAAAAAATGGATAAGAAATGCCAGGAAGACGTTAGAAATAGCAGCCGTCAACTAAATCGGTAATTCTCAACCTTAAAAAAATGCAAGTTTTGTACAAATTGTTAAATGAAGATAATTTATTCTGATATTATGAACGAACAGTACGGAATTTGTCAGCAACGTTGGAAATGAACAATTAATTTGGTTTCGTTTATTTTGTTTTACGGCTATCAGCCACAATAGGTTATTTAATGCCGACAAGATTTTAAAGATAGATTTGTCTGAATAGAATGTATATTATCTTTGTAAGAAATCAGTTGACCAGGGTTTAGATTTGCTCTGTATGCGATTTTCACCGATGACATAACTCAAAATTGTTTCCGCAGCCATGTTGTTCATGACATCCTCCACTCTTCCATCTCTTTCCCACAAATACAACCACGCTAGTCTCTCTATTCTATCGTAATTCCGAAGGCAAGTGTTCAGATTTGGTTTATTTTGTTTTCCGACGTAACAAACCCAATGGGTTATTTAATGCCGACAGGATTTTAGGATAGATTCGTATGAATAGAGTATGTATTCTTTGGTTTAGATTGATTTGGTTTATTTTGTTTTACAGCATATCAACCTCAATGGGTTATTTAATGCCGACAACATCTTTAGGATAGATTCGTATAAATAGAATATGTATTCTTTGGTTTAGATTTGTTTGGTTTATTTTGTTTTACGGCATATCAACCTCAATGTGTTATTTAATACCGACAGGATTTTAGGATAGATTCGTATGAATAGAATATGTATTCTTTGGTTTAGATTGGTTTGGTTTATTTTGTTTTACAGCATATCAACCTCAATGGGTTATTTAATGCCGACAATATTTTTAGGATAGATTCGTATGAATAGAATATGTATTCTTTGGTTTAGATTGGTTTGGTTTATTTTGTTTTACTGCATATCAACCTCAATGTGTTATTTAATGCCGACAAGATTTTTTAGGAAAGATTCGTATGAATAAAGTATGTATTCTTTGGTTTAGATTGGTCTGGTTTATTTTGTTTTACGGCATATCAACCTCAATGTGTTTTTTAATGCCGACAAGATTTTTTAGGAAAGATTCGTATGAATAAAGTATGTATTCTTTGGTTTAGATTGGTCTGGTTTATTTTTTTTACGGCATATCAACCTCAATGTGTTATTTAATGCCGACAAATAGGAAAAGTATGAATGTATTCTTTGGTTTAGATTGGTCTGGTTTATTTTGTTTTACGGCATATCAACCTCAATGTGTTTTTTAATGCCGACAAGATTTTTTAGGAAAGATTCGTATGAATAAAGTATGTATTCTTTGGTTTAGATTGGTTTGGTTTATTTTGTTTTACGGCATATCAACATCAATGGATTCTTTAATGCCGACAACATTTTTAGGGTAGATTCGTATGAATAGAGTATGTATTCTTTGGTTTAGATTGGTTTGTTTTTTTTTTGTTTTATGGCATATCAACCTCAATGTGTTATTTAATGCCGACAAGATTTTTTAGGAAAGATTCGTATGAATAAAGTATGTATTCTTTGTAAGAAACCAGCGTGTAGATCAGGTTTCAATAAGGTATTTTTTGAAAGAGAGTTTTTTGTCGATAGTCAAATGTATTGCTGGTAATAATTTTCTTTATCTAGAAATGTATTCCTGGAAATATTTATTTTTTTTTTTTTTCAAAAATGTATTACTGAAAATTAATTTTTTCAAAGATGTATTGCTGGTAATAATTTTATTTTTCAAAAATGAATTACTCGTAATATTTTTTCACAAAAATATATTTCTGATATTACTTTGTCCAAAAATTTATTACTAATATTTCTACTAAAAAATCTATTTTTATATTTTCATAGTGCTTGACCCCAGTTTGTTGGTTAACTATTTGTCCACAACAGAAAACCTAACAGGCGCTAACATTCCGGCTCAAGGTGAACCTGAGAACAACACCAATTAAAAGGTGGTTCTACGTTTCCCAAAACCTCCCAATCAGAGGCATTGCCGGATGTAGTATATCGTCATACTCAGGACGTGGTTAATTTGAAACCAGTGAAACAGTGATATGTTTTTTTTTTAATTATTACAGTGATATGTATTTTAATTATTTCTCTCTACGCAATGTAATAAAGTCACTAAAACGAAAGGGGTTACTGGCTGTGAATGAATATGAGAAAAAGGAAAACATTATTAATGATTAAAAACAATAAAAGAACACGAATTAAGAAGACTAAATATAACGACGGACACTGTATTTAAATCTTTGAAGATCAAACTTGACTGGACAACAAGAATCCGGCAGAGAATCCCGTAAGTGAGAAATCAGAAATAAGAAATTCTTAGCAGAGAACTTATGGTTATATCTTGCAATTTCAACTGTAAATGGATGAGACCTAGCTGCCAATTTAGTACTGGGCTTTCATTGTCAAAGCCCAGAGTATTAACTCAAATCAATCAGGATAGAAATGACTCTTTGGTTAATACGTATTCATGGAAAATCTTGACAATTTGACGCCCACTTGAGAGAAAAATACAGATGGATGGATACGTAAGTGGATTATGGCAATTAAGCTGTCTATTACTCAGTTCTAATCGATCTCTCTGTCTATCTTTCTCAGTATGCGTCTCTTCCTATCTTTCTTTTTCTTTCTTTCTTTCTTTCTTTCTTTCTTTCTTTCTTTCTTTCTTTCAGTAATTATATCAGCAATTATATAGCTTTTCCAGTTCGTTTTTTTCTACATTTCCCTCCTCCATCTCTCTCTACGAATATCTGTCCCTCTCTCTCTCTCTCTCTATATATATATATATATATATATATATATATATATATATATATATATATATATATATAGTGGGTAGCAAAAGTATTTAACACATTGGTTTTTCTTACATATCTCAAAAATAACAGATAATTTCAACGAAACTTATAGGAAATATTTAAACGAACATTGTCAATCAAAACATAGAAGTAAAATTTAAAACCACTGTTTTGAGAAACATTTATTAACAATAAATAAAATAACCCATATGCAAAAGTATTTAACACCAATGCAAATATTATGCTAGAAGAGACGTGTCGTCATGATTCCTACCCATATTGAAATGATTTGATATGTTGACTAATGACAGCACTGCACGACACTCAACTGGCTATTAGATAACAGCTCTGAGACACTGCAGCTATTCTGTTGCCACGACTGCAAGAAAATGGTGAAAACAAAAGAATTGTCGAATGACATGCGCAAGAAGATCATAAAGAATCACAACGATGGTAAGGGATATAGAAAAATCGCTCAAGATTTGAATTTGTTTGTGAGTACAGTTGGTGCTGTTGTTTGAAAATGGAAAAAATTCGATACTATTGAAAACATTCAAAGGAGTGGTCGTCCCCGTATCTTAAATGAGGCTAATGAGCGATACATTTCCCGTAGTTATCGATCCATATTCAGCAGCCAAAATTTCAATATAATTCCTGTCTTTACTTCCCCTTTCTCTCTTTAGTTATATATCTGTCTTTTCAAAATCCCACCTCTCCCTCTCTCTGTCCTATATATATATATATATATATATATATATATATATATATATATATATATATATATATATATATATATATATATAGAGAAAATGAGACGCAAATGTCTAGAAAGTGCTTTAATCGTTAATTCATCCACAGTAAATTTACGTCTAGGTTCTTACAACGTTTTTCCATTCTAGGCTGATTTTCTGTTATCAAAAATTTTGGATATTTATTAACAAAGATGACAGAAAGAAAAAAATATAGATGAATTTGGCTAGATTGCAAAAAGAAAAAAAAGAATTCTTTCAAACATCTACCTGTGTCTTAATGTGCAGATGTAGTCACATTAACGTCAACAGACCCAGTCCGATTAAACGTGTCAAATTTTTTTTTCAATTTCTTATACAACTTTTATTTCAAAACTCTTCTTAATACATAAAAATTTATATACAAATTTATATATCGTTATCCCATATATATATATTCTAAAAAAACATATTTTGGTTCGCATTTAATTTTTCGTGTCCGCTATTACCTGGATCTACTAAAAACAAAATAATTTTCATGCCTGAGGATGGCTGTATGTAGAGCCGAAAGTACTAGCAGATTAAAAAAAAAGACCTTATACAAATTGAAGTTATTAAAAACGAGGATCATAACATTCATCGAGTGATCCGTAGGTTAATGCAAGTTTCAAATTGTTTGTGAAGATGTTTTTCGCCATTTATATCATTAACTTTACTAATCTACTTTTTTGTATGAATGATTCATGTAATATATATATATATATATATATATATATATATATATATATATATATATATATATCGATAATCCTTCATCATCTACATCTCTCCTCTTTTTCTCCTATCTAACCATTAATAAAAAAATTGTTATCTTACTCAGTACATATCTCTTTCTACCTTTTCTTTCCCTCTCTCTACTTCTCTCTCTTTCTCGCTATCTATCTATCTGGATTTGTCTGTTTCTATGTCTGTCTGTCTGTCTATCTATCTATCTATTTATCTATCAATCTATTTTTATCAGTTCATATCTCATTCTGCCTGTTTTACTATCTTTAACCAGGGTGTGCATTTTCTCTCTCTCTCTCTCTCTCTTTCTCTCTCTCTCTTTGCCTATGTCCTCTGAGCACAAAAAAAAAAAAAAAAAAAACAATCTCCCCTAACGAAGAAAGTAAAAAAACAAAAAGCATTGACTTTAAATTGTTAGTATTTTTCTCTTTAATAGTACTAAAGTACTATTTACCTTTTTTTATATATATGCTTCGCATCGATTTAAAAAAAAAAAAACCTCAAGTGCGAGTCTTCGGAACCAACGGACTCGATCTTTATGTATTCTTTCTCTGCGTTTTCAGACACAAACCTTTTGTCACAGTTTCCCCTTTTTCAATCCACGTATTACTCTCTACCCTCTCTCCTTTAATTTTTCCCTTTTCTCTCTCCATTTTTCTATTTCTCTCTCTCTAATTATGAAGTATTATTTCTCTTTCTCAGACTACGCCCTTTCTCTACCCCTCTCTCTTTCTTCTCCATAACCAATTATCTAGTTGTACCTCAGTACACTTCTCCTTCTCTCTCACTCTCGATTTTAGTTCGATTTTAGTTATCTCTCACCCATTAGAATCTTTCTAGATGTCCTGTATTTTTTAATTCTGTTTGTAATTTATAACTTATTTCTAATTAGCAGAAGTTACCCGTCAAATTACAAAATATATATATATATATATATATATATATATATATATATATATATATATATATATATATATATATCGATCGGACGCTCATTGTTTTGCCTCAAAATCTGGATTTAAAATTCAATTTATACGCAATAAGTGAAAGACATAAAAAAGAACCATTTCTTTTCGAAATCAATTCGATAAAACAGCAAAGCAAATGTGCATAGCAGGAAAACAATAAAGTAATAACATCTGTGCAACTCTGTGCATTGTCGAAGTAAATTTCTGTATAAAACTCTATATTTCATAAGGGATTATTTGTCATGTCTGATAAAATAAGTATAAAAACAATGGAGAAAAATGTCATCTGTAAATTGATCTCAGGAGGAAATGCTTTCAGGCCGTTTAAGAGCCAAATGTTCGTCTGATTAATTCCTTTTTATGATAAATATTGACTTGACATCTATCTATCTATCTATCTATCTATCTATCTATCTATCTATCTATCTATCTATCTATATATATATATATATCAGTCTCTGCACTATCTATCTATCTCTCTCTCTCTCTCTCTCTCTCTCTATATATATATATATATCAGTTTGTCCACTATCTCTCTCTCTCTCTCTCTATATATATATATATATATATATATATATATAGTATGTCCACTAGTCTATCTATCTATCTATCTATCTATCTATCTATCTCTCTCTCTCTA
>CAHIKZ030004486.1:2980000-3000000 GCA_903632075.3 Acanthosepion pharaonis
TCTTTCTTTCTTATTTTTTTCCTTCCTTACTTGTAAGTTTCAAAACAAAAGAAAAATTATCTATTCTCCCGTGTGATAGTGAATGCTGGTCAATTTCCTTATCGAGAAAGACGAGACACAAAGAGACGGAGGCATGGCTGTACAAAAAGGGACTGAGAATATCATGGAGAGAACATTCAAACAACGTGGAAGTTCTAAAGAAAATGGAAATAAGAGAAATACAACCTTAAGGAGACCGTTTAAATTTCTGTGATACATTAGGTGGAAAGAGGGCTCGGAAAATCTAAAACTCACAGGACGAAATTCCAAGCGGAGACAACGCATTCCATGTTGGTCGTTTCACCAATCGTCACAGTTGCTATCACTGGGCGTCGTGTGATAACGATCCGAATATGACAGTTGGGAGGATGCAAGCTCGACCAAAAGTGACCGTGTGGTGCGTTATGATGGCAACTAGAGTCATCAGCCCCTACCTTCTGCGTGACAACATGAATTCGGACCGCTATCTTCAGATGCTTGAAAATTACGTTTGGCTCACGGTATCTGGCTGGGATAACATTGGTGACGATAATAGTTTACGTTTCTTTAATAATTTTTCATGAATGTACAGGCTGGTAGACATGATACACACTGCTTAACATGCAGGGCGTCTACCCAAGCACGTGTTTCCACTGCAAATAATGCTTGAAGTAATGAAAATGACGGATTAAAAATAAAATTCATGAATTCTTTAGAAATTGCTTTGTTTCGGTTTCGGATACGGAAACCAGAAGATATGGGCTTTCGAGAAAAGTTGTGGGAAATAGTTCCTCGAATAGTGCAATCAAATCAAGTGTCAATCATTGTATATCCTCCTTATTCTCATAATCTTCATTTCCAACTACGTCCTCGTTGATTCATATCACAAATCTCATTTATCATAAACATTACTGTTATTATCTTTTTTGGTAATTTTTTATGCCTTTTTGTATAAACCTACATCTACAAAATAAATAATGCTATTCACAACAACAACAGAAACATTAACAATAAAATGCATATATTACGACCTATTAATCCCTTTACATCTGCTATACAACACAATATATCCAGTCTTAATAATGTCAAATTTATTACAACCACATTCAAAAGTAATATGAATATGATCAGAACGAAAACATCTATAACAATAATAATTCTGAAGCTGTTAAATAGAGAATAAACTGTCACAACTGTTGTTTATAATATATTGGTGAAACTTGCAGAAAGTTAAAAATACAGATCTATGAACACAAAATTCATAACAATTTATCGAATGCATTAGTCATACATAGAACTAAGCTCAACCACAATTTCGATCAAAAGAATGCCTCACAGTGTGGAGAAAGTTGCATCCCAAAAACTTTTTTTTCAAAGAGACGCAATTTTTTGGAAAAAAATCGACCTTCATTGCTTCCCTAAACACTACAACCTTCAAGTCAATGGTGAATCGTTATCTATCCTTCTTATCCTCATAATATTTCTTTCCAACTACGCCCTCGTTCATTCATATCACACCCCTTATTCATCTATTTTAACTTATTATTATTTATTTTAACTATTTTAACTTATTATTAACTATTTTAAAAATTAAATCTCAATCTTGAAGGGCTATCGAGCTTTGTATTGGGTGAAATTGACTATAAAAATGATTGAGGTGAATTCACCCAACAACGTATGTCAAAGTGAAAAATGGGAAAACCCTCTGGGTTTAAAATATTTCGTGTTGACGTTTCGCTCATTTTTTTTTACGGGATCATTATGAAGACGGCCAAAAAATCATCTAAGGAAAATTTCTTAATATGCCAACCATATTATATAAGAATATTTGTGGCCAACTGGAAAAATTTTAACTTAATCAAATTTAAAAATATATACTTGAACAAAAATATGAGATTTGTACATTTGAAATATGTTAAAATAAAATGTAAATATGGCGATAGAAAAAGAAACTGAATAAAAGATCTGATCCAAAAAATCAATCTCCTTTGACAAAGAAAATAGTGGATATTTTAAGTAAAGATATTATTATTATTATTATTATTATTATTTGTTTTGATTTCTGTTGTTTATTTCCTTTGATTTCCTGGGTCCCGGGCCCGCCCAGGGACCTAAGGTTAGAAAATGGCATCATGACACTTTCACTGACAAAAAAAAATATTTTACTTAGATAAAGCCCTTCGTAAAGTGTGGGCTGTACTTGTGAGAACAATTTTTGTATTTCTTTGAGGCATGGGCTTCTAGGAATCTCTTCAATTAGTCTAATGCAATCTTTTCCAACCAGTCCTAGGGATCCAACTACAATAGGGGTTGTTGATATTCTCATATGCCACATTTTTGAGATTTCGATTTGAAGGTCCTTGTATTTTGACAGCTTTTTTAATTTCATCAAAGATTCATTGCAGTTTGCTGGGACTGCCATATCAATAAGGAGGCACTTTTTTTGTTTGTGGTCTTTAATAACAATGCCTGGGCGGTTGGATTTGATTGTTCTGTCAGTGTGTATTGTGTAGTCCCATAGAATTGTAACAGGTCCTAATTATTATTATTATTATTATTATTATTATTATTATTATTATTATACATCTTCTCTGTCATTTCATCATACGATTTGGACAATTTCGTTGCAATATCCGATATATATATATATATATATATATATATATATATATATATATATATATATATATATATATATATATATATATATATATATATATATGTATGCATACTAGTATAACAATTTTGCTTTACTTTTATTTGTTTGTTTATTTTACGGTGTACAGATATAGTATTTGAAAAATATTGTTATTCGTATCTGAATAAATTTTCTTACAGAAGGACAGAGAAATATTGTCTTTTGTATATAAAATGAGCAAATCAATTTCGAGGAAAATTTCTAGATTTTGTTTTTTTTTTTCGAGTGTCCATTTACGAATAATACTGCCATAGTTACGGAAACAAATATGGTCTGACGGGCAATCGGTCTCCGTTCCCGCCACCACCTGCACTAACCGCATTGATTCAGGCATTGGGTTATTAGGTAAACACGTCTCAAGGCCAATTTTGGTGTGAGAAAAATATCCTAATTCCAAGGATATCTTCGTCTTTAACAATTAAATTTAACCTTAAAACTGTCACTATGAAATCGCACGTAAGCGCATAGGCGCACCTGTACGCATAATGATTAACAATGGCATATACTGTGGACTTATAGCTAATCTAATAAATATTTATGATACATAAGACCATTTCACCGTCAGAATAATCAATTTCTGTAGCACTCTGTCGTCGTAGGGTCGTTACTTGTAGAGGGTACCTGATCGGTTTCCTCAACATATCCGGGTTGAAAGTCGTTCATTCAAGCATAGCGTGTCTTGGATAACTTATGTTAGTGGATACATCCCTCTTCAGGTCAAGCCATAGCTAATTTCCTTTAACATAAATATTTAAAAATGGCTTGAGTGAGTGGAGCCCGTGTGTCTTGGCGAAGATCATCCTTTTTTGAACGTTGTGAACTGGCGCTACAGATTCAGAAAAAGTACCAAATCACAAGAACCACATCACTTGAGGTCTTTCAACATCAGCAACAGTTAAAATGGCTATTATATATGAATCGAAGAGAAAATAATGACATAGTCCAGAGGCAGATGTTCCACACTACTTCAAACAAAAGGTTAGGAAGGAAACCCCCATCAACACTGGAAAGAGCGATAACAGCTAATGGACTTGAGAAATCGATTTTTCTGAAAAATTATTTCAAGAGAACGATTTTGTAAATTGTCATAAAAAGCAGTACTGGCTGCTCGATCAACGAATGTCGAATTTTTCCTTATAAGGAAACGCCTAATTATCATTTATTGAATCTCTCGTGGGGAACCCTCAGCCTTGGCTGTTGACCAGTCACGGAAGTCCTCTGTGTAGCGAAGTCAAGTCATCACTGAACTAGATGCTTATATAGCTATAGAATCCTGTCTACCCAAATCGTGTTAGATGTCGGCTAACCCTGCAAGAAGGTTCAAATAAACATAGCTAAACGCTGACAGCGGGAGTGATCACCTTTCACTTATAAGTATTTCATGCTCTTCGCCAGGATGAATAAAATTGAAAGTAACAACGAAAATTATGGAAAAAATGTCATTCAACGGTGGAATAAAAATGCGTATACAGTTTTTCTTTAACAATAACAGAGGGAAATTTAAAATACATAAAAACTCGGAAAGACTGTTATTTTATTCTGAAGTATGAACCCTATTTTTTTTGGTATCTGTCTATATTTCTGTGTTGAGGTATTATGTACATTATTTACATTATTCAGACTATTGTCCTCATCTTTTTCGCCATATTTATTACAACGTTTCGGCTCTTCAGTATCTGTCTATATTTCTGAGATGAGGTATTATGTACACTATTTACATTATTCGGACTATTGTCCTCATATTTGTCGCCATATTTATTACAACGTTTCGGCCCTTCAGTATCTGTCTATATTTCTGAGATGAGGTATTATGTATATTATTTATATTATTCGGACTATTGCCCTCATCTTTTTCAACATATTTATTACAACGTTTTGGCCGTTGTACGCGCCGGCATTCTTCAGGTGGTTGGAATGTCGAATTTAACCTTTTATTTCCCACACTGGTTTAGACTATTCTAGTTCCACGTGCCATGTTTAATGGATGCCAATTATCAGTTATCTCCTGTTAATTCTCCTTTATTTACTGTGCCATGTGTCCTGACACATGGCACATTGGATAAAGGCGTTGATTAGATCCAGTGATAGGACCCAAAGAGTGTGAGTTCAATACCTGGTTAAGGCAGTGGAGAACTTTCAGAGGGAAATTAAGACCAGACTGCAATCAAAAGAGCCAAGGCTGCAGCGAGGAAAAGAAAGTCCCGTACAAATGAAAACCCAGATCAAACGGCTGCAAGGAGAGCTTCCAGTGCTATGAATATGCAAAGACTTAGAAAATCTCCAACTCCTGAACAAGTCAAAGGCCCAATCAAGCGGCCTCCGCAGGAGCTAGCAAAAAACACCGCCCGATAGGGTGGCTTTTAAGCTTGTTCATAAATAAATGGAGTGTCTACTGAAAACTGAGTATCCATTAAAGATAACTTTTAAAGTATTAAATATCTGTCGGAATGCTAAAATAAAATGCATTACTTTATTATATATATATATATATATATATATATATATATATATATATATATATATATATATATACTCGTTTCATTAAATAATATAGACAAGTGTTGTCTATTTATTTTATGTAAATTTTTCGTAACATCTGATAAGTTTAATAACATTATCGTTAAACGAAGAAAGAAATTCACAATACTGATCCATATTTTTTAATATAATCTAAGCTTTCATTTACTTAAGCCATTATCAAAGATGTAAATTACAAACATATTGAACAATATACGGACACGACAGTGATGATAGTCTGTCATTGTATACACTCCAACGAATTAAATAATATTTATGTTGGTCACACCACAAACTCGCTTTCATGACGCTTGACACTATATTTTAATGAAAGCTCTAACATTTTTAGGCATTTAAAACAACATGCCTGCCCGCACGAACAATTCCGTAAAATACTTGTCGAAAACACAACTATACTTCGACATGAAAACAATAAACAAAAACTAAAAATACTTGAAGCATTATACATCAAACAGTTGAAACCCAACCTAAACAAAATCAATTATGGCATCTCTACAAATATTCTTAAATGTCTATAATTGGTAACAGAAGTCATTGGTTTATACCAACGGCTTTCCATACATCATTCTCCAATTCACTCTCGTGTGGTCATATGTGACGTCATGAGATGCGGTGCGATTTTCACTTCTAGCGTCTGATATGCGCGTGTTTATCGTTGCTTAGTGATCAACTATGTAAACAATGACAGACTATCATAACTGTCTTGTCCGTATATTGTTTAATATGTTTGTAATTTACATCTTTGATAATGGCTTAAGTAAGCCGAAAGCTTAGATTATATTAAAAAAATATGGATCAATATTGTGAATTTCTTTCTTCGTGTAACGATAATGTTATTAAAATTATCAGATGTTACGAAAAAATTTACATAAAATAAATAGACGACACTTGTCTATATTATTTAATGAAACGTGTATGAATGAAACTATACTGCCTAAATACAACAATATATATATATATATATATATATATATATATATATATATATATATATATATATATATATACATAGGGTCCAGCAGAAATAGCTCCCACATACAACTCTGAGAAATACCTCCTATATAATGTTAAGGCATTAGGAAAATTTTCGACGGATTTGCATCAAAATTTACATGCACATGCCTTAAGTTAGCGGGAAGACCAAGACCGACTTTGCTTTTCCCAACCCCCATCGATAGGGGTAATAATCGATTTTTTCATGCTTCGGCGGCAGTTCTCATGTAGTTTGTGGCCATTTTCTATTGGCCAGAGTGAGAGCCTATAGCTGCCTGCCACGAATAGGCAGGAAGATTCTATTGGCCTGCGTGAGAGCCAACAGCTGACTGACACGAATGTTAATTAGCATGCTAGCATGCAAAAAAATCGATAGCTGCTTTCGTCAAAAGTGGGAAAAATTTAAATCTGCATGACACTTTACTCCAATTGGCTCATTCGTTTGCTTAAACTCAACGTTGATTCTGATTCCGCAGAACTGGGTTGGGCGTGAAAAAGTATTTGTTGTTAACATTCTTTTTCCATTCGGTTTTTCCAGTTACGAGTCCTTTTTTAAAGCTGATTGTTTTGTGTTCATTTTGTTTAGTTCTTTTTTCGTAACATATTTAATGTTTAATATAGTGCTTAGAAAAAATTCGCAGTGTGAGATAGGCAAGAAGTAAGGCATGTAGCAACATCAGCACGGCAAAGGGCACTACTTTAAAGGCAAGGAAGGGCAAAAATATTTTAAGTCAAGTGATAGCGATTGCTGTATGAGTCGTACGATTTTTGAATCAAGCACGGGCAACGCCGGGCCATGCTGCTAGTATATATATATATATTCACACGCTCTATCTCTGATATTGAGCACTTTATCCCATAAATATAGCACTCCTTAAGACTATATTTCTTTATATATATATATATATATGTGTGTGTGTGTGTGTGTGTGTGTGTGTGTCTGTGTGTGCGTGTCTGTGTGTGCATGTCTGTGTGTCTGTGTGTGCGTATGTTTGTGTGTGTATGTGTGTGTGGGTGTGTGAGCGTGTGTATTTAGGCATCAATTCTTCTTTTATACACATTTCATTGAATATGACAGACAAGGTGCTTTGATTTAGTTTTTTATACAATTTCTCATGTGATCTTTTTTTTTCCTTTCGGAGAATAAATTATATAAAAACTGTCCAATTATTATCCGAGCGCTTTCGGCTATACATTTATCCATTTTCAAGGTTGAAATATATTAACTGTTAACAAGAAATAGATTGTTGTATCTATATAATGTTTCATTTTCAAATCAAGGTCAGCATAAATATTTATATAACGTTTCCTTTTCAAAACACAGTCAATATGTGTGCGCGTGCGCGCGTTTGTCTCTGCGTCTGCGTAAAGAAAGCTTTACTGTGTGGCACAAATAGAAAGACAACTGAAAAAGAAATCCTGAAACGAAAGAAGAAAGGAAAGCAGATAAAAATGATGGACATCGATGGTGAGATGAAGAAAAAAAAAGAAACTGGAAAATTACAACAAAAAAAAAAAATGAACGAGACGAAAACGGAAAAAATAAATGGAAAAGGAAAAGAAAGAAACTGCGAAATTAGGAAGAAAAACAGAAAGAAAAAACGTGTGTCGGAAAAAAAATCATAATAAGCAAAAAAGAAAGAGTGAATATCGAGAAAGAAAAAAGAGAAAGAAATAAAAAAAAAGAAAGCTAAATTGTTTTTCGAAAAGAATTCAAGAAATAATGAAGTTTCAAAATGAAATAAATGCATTAAAAGAGAAAACGTCAAAGAAAAACAGAAAAATGGAGAAAAATCTTCTAAACTAAGGGAAATCGAAACTGAATAATGAAAGAAGAGAGAAATTTCGAGTAAATTTAAAGTAAAACGAAGTGAAATGAAATGAAATGAAAGAAAGAAAGGAATAAATGAATGAATGGCAGAAAAAAGAAAGAAAGAAAGAAAGAAAGAAAGAAAGAAATGAAAGAATTTTTGAATAAAGGTTTTATTG
The DNA here is from genome assembly GCA_903632075.3 of Acanthosepion pharaonis. Taxonomy (NCBI): domain Eukaryota; kingdom Metazoa; phylum Mollusca; class Cephalopoda; order Sepiida; family Sepiidae; genus Acanthosepion; species Acanthosepion pharaonis. Next base: position 2,988,237 of record CAHIKZ030004486.1, read on the forward strand.
AAAGCGAAAATTAATAAAAAAAAAGAAAGCAAAAAAATAAAAAATTTCCGACCCTTTGATAGATACTAAAGGAAAAAGACAAGTTATAAAATAATGTTGTAGAAGAAAAATTGCCATGGAGAAAAAAATGATTGGTATTCGGGCTGAGAATGAAATCTGGAAAAAAAAAAGTCGAAACCAAAAAAGGACGCCAATGTTTGAAATCAGGATGTCTTTTATTGGCAGACATTTACGTCATAAATTTAATTAGCAACACAATAATTAATTTCCCATCAACTAAGTTTGAATAATGTTGCTTTTTTATTTTATGTGTACTCATATTCAGAAAAACCAACAAGAAATGGATGTTATGTTTACATTTTTTTCTCTTTATATTTATATATATATATATATATATATATATATATATATATATATATATATATATATATATATGTAACTACGCTCGTCTCGGAAAAGTTTTCGGTTTCTTGATTTGCTAATGGTCAAATCAATTTCGAAGGAAAAAAAGGTTTTAAAAAAGAAAGAGCTAGAATATGAACGTCCGTCGAAAATAATCAAACAGCATACAGGTCCAAAGCCACCCCTAAAAAAAAAAAACTCGATACGAGTAAACAACTAACTAAAAAGTGCTCAATACAAAGTAGAGCAGACCTAGTCAAACCTAGAGAGCCAGACAAACCTACCCAGGTTTCACCTAAGCGGATCGTCAGGGAAAGCCAGCTTTCCCTGACGATCCGCTTAGGTGAAACCTGGGTAGGTTTTACAAAAAGAAATAAGACGTATTAAACAAATATATCTTTGAACACAAGAGACTATTTTAAAATGTGTATAAATATCTAATATGCAATTAAAATAATGATGATGATGATACATATAGATAATATGATATATTCATATTTTTCAGACCGATCTGAAAAGGACGTCATTTATTCGGTTTACGTATATCTCGATTTAAAACGTAGCTTTCCAAAACTGCTTAAACGAAGCCAATAAAATTTTGTACTGACATCCTTTTCTTGATAATCGCTAAAATGATCAATAGCACTCGACCGAAAACTCGAACGATATTAATTTTGAAGAGTCTGCCCACAATTTTCATTTGGATATACAACCAATAAGAAATATCTATATTTCTTTTCGTTAAGTTTTTATATATACAAGAATCCAGTTTCCAGTTCGCGTCACGTTTGCAAGAACTATAAACAGATGACAAGGCCAAACGCTTCAAAAAGTTAGAATTTGGCTCCAGAAAGAAATATTTACGTATGGCCAGTTGTACGTTGCATGCTCAAGAGTAAGAAATCCTAAGAATTTATTCTTCGCTGTTGAAAAGGAAAAAAAATTTCTTCAAAAATATTGTTTAGCATGAAGTCCTATAAAATTAAATTAAGTTAAAGAAATTATTAAACCACGACGTAGGGTTTCTATCAAAGTATTTTTTTTAAATCAGCTTATTCAAATTTTTATAGATTGGTTTGTGTAGTTGAACGAACCGTAGACTTTGTAAATCTCGACAAACAATGTTTGTGATAATTTTAACAATACTAAATGATATGAGGATTTTAATATGTCTCAGTGTGATGCAAAAAACATCTAGTACAAAAAATTTCTAGTAGAAAATACATTTAGTACAATGAAAAAATAAACAGTCGGACTTCGGTTGGATTTAATAAAACTTGTTTTAATGGATTCTTATAACAAAAATATCGACGCTGTTTGTCTGCTTCTTTGTCTCTCATGGCTGGCGCTGCCCAGTTCTTACTGTGCTAGAATGACAGATTTGAAATGCGAACACGCGACCTTATGGATAATGGTTTATTTTTTCACCCTGCAACCACTTTTCCTATAGACAAAAAAGTTTCTAACCTTTCACTATTCTAAATATTGCTATTTTTATAGAAAATTTTCAGAGCTACATATATTAGTTCCACCATTTCGTATTCTATTGGCAAAGAGGAAGTTCCACTCAGACAACATCTTGCCCAGAACCAGAACCAGAACCAGAATCGTGCTATATATTTAGATATTCTTGATAAAAATCAAAGAAGAATCTGCAATGTTATTGTTCCTGGCATGGCATCTCGTCGTTAATTACTTTACCATCCCAAAAATATAATTTCCCTTTGTTTTTTTCTATAAATAGCTTCATATAACTTCCCTTCAGTTTTTTTCTATAAATAACTTCTGATGAACTTTCCTCTATTATACATATGGGGATTAGTTTGGGATTTTGAGGTATTCTGGGTGGAAGAATAGTAATTAAGAATGTGCTGTTTTGGTGCAAGGAATATTGTAGTTTGTTTGAGTCAGTGATTGTAGCTAGCTAATTTTAAGTTAAGACAAATTGAAGACCGGCATTTCTTTATCTCCTCTTTTGGCTTTGTGCTATATTTCCTGTAAATTACCAGGAATAAATATTACTTTCCTGTAACCATAAGTTCCATGCTAAAAGCTTCGTCTAACGCACTTCTCTCTTGCTGAACTCTCTTCCGGCTTCTTACTTCCTAGTCAACTTTGATCTTCAAATATTTAAATATAATGCCAATCGTTATCTTCTGTCTTTTTTAATTCCTCTTCTTTTAATGTTCTCTCTCTTTAATAGCGCTTTTTCCTCATATTTTCTCACACTTAGTAAACCCTTACGTCTTAGTGGCTTTATTACCTTAATTGGTAGGGAATGATTAAAGTAATAAACTGTTGTGAAAAGAGATGGTGCTCCCTGACCACGACAGTCTTACCCACTTCATATCGAGGAAAGTCATTTGACAAGGTGTTGCACAAAGTTTTTCTGCTCAAGCTCTCCAGCTATGGAATCACTGGAAGGGTCTTCTCAGTTATAAAGTCCTTCCTAGCGTGAATGTCCTTGAGGGTAGATGTTAACGGCCAGTCTTCCAGACCCTTAGCAGCCAAAGCAGACGTTCCCTAGGGGTGCTTCTCAGACCAGCATGTTTCTCCAAACACTACAATCTTAACCTGTTTAGGTTTAACGATTATATTCCCCTCTTATCCGTATAAATTGACTCTTAATGTAACCATCTACCTCGAGTGGCACCCGTTAAAATGTTATCTGCGACAGTCCTGGACAAGAATCTGCCTGTGTGGAACTGTTATCTATCCTATATAACCTCAGAATATGTATCTCTTTCTCCTCCATTCATGACGTTACAATAATCTTATTCAGTAAAACTCTACTTTGAGTGTCACTCGGCACTCGTGCTGGCTGAATTATATATATATATATATATATATATATATATATATATATATATATATATAGCTAGAGGCAACTGGGCTCCTAGTCACACTGATGAGCTGTGATACAGCGAAACAGTCTGTGGATAACAGTATATGCCCCTGAAATAATATTTCGGTTCAGCTCTCGGGGGAGAAAGTGTGAGTTTGTAAACTGTGACTATTACTGCTACCAATGCAATATTCTATGAAACGAATCGAGTTCTCTCAGTGACTGGTGTGTTTCTCTAAAAATAAATGCGCTTAAATTCACCTTCATCCCTGCCGTGCGCCAACTTCGACTGACACAAATTCAACCGGGTTTTGGTCCTAGCTAGATGCAACCGGACGTCTAACCACAATCATGAGCTCTGATGCAGCGAAACAGTCAGTCTGTGGATGCTAATCTATCTATCTATCTATCTATCTATCTATATATATATATATATATATATATATATTATACTAAAAGATATAGAGTGGGGAAATACTAAAACAATTGAATGCGAAAGTTTCAGACTTTAACAACTTCTCGCGTCTTGTTTTTCATACAATCATGTGTTCGTTATTCGTATAAGCATTCAAATTAGTGTCTTCTTGACAGCTGGGGGCGTTCCCTGAGCGTTCTTGTAGCGCGCATTTATGCTCGCCTGGTCGACCATCACATTAAATATATCGGACCAGATTACAACAATTTTCTTTCTTCCTAACAGCTGTTCAACTGTGCTTTCATTAAAAGGTGATAGATTCACCGCGAAATTTTCGCAGACTTCTGTGGACTTTATTCTATTTTTCCAACTCTGTTTCTTCTTTGTCGTCATATGGGAGAAATTCCATGATTTGTCAGAAAGAGAAGAGGGTATTAGAGCATCAGGCTGGTAACCGCAAGGTTTCAATACAAATGATAGTGATATTATCCATTTTCTAATATGGAAACATTCGACGATCAAAATGTCGTATCTGCTAACGGTATTATTAACCGTTGCCTTATAATGAAACATTCGGTACTCATTGACACAGAAGGCAGTACAACTTTCGGTTGTAATTTATAAAATCTCAAGGCTAGTAACTGTTATTGCTCTTTCCAGTATCGATAATGGCTTCCTTTTTTTGTTTGAAGTAGTGTAGAGCGTCGATGGCATTATTTAATCTTCGAGTTAGACGTGGTAACCATTTTAGTTGTTGATGATACTGAACGTACACATGTGACGTGATTTCTGTTATATTTTTATTTGGCTTTTGTAAGTTGAACATACGTGTACATAATTTTCTTTTTTCATACTATTGTTTATTATATTGATATCAGCTACCTGGTGCACCCCCATTCTCTTTTTCTCTCTCTCTATCTCTCTATCTCTCTCTCTCTCTCTCTATATATATATATATATATATATATATATATATATATATATATATATATATGTATATAAAACCAAATTTTAAAAATTAATCCATTTGTCTGACGATCGCAGAGAGTGTGAAACCCAGGGTCACAAACTCATATCAATCCAAATAAATATGTTAGCTCTATCGGTGAGCGCTTTCCAATAAGTACCGTGCATATATAATATATAAATAATACATATATAAAAAAAAAAATATATATATATATATATATGTATATGTATGTATGTATGTATGTATGTATATATATATAGTTATAGCATAGACATTTTACATATATATAACCGTGGAGAGGAGGTATGATTTGGAAATGCACGAAACCCTAATAAAACTGGGCTAGAAACATCACTGATGATGCGTACTAAAGCATCCAATAGAGGTATTTTACGAAACACACACACACCCACACACACACCATATATATATATATATATATATATATATATATATATATATATATATATATATGTCTTTGAAAATCAGTATTTTAAAAGAGTATATATTTACCCAATATATACAGATATAATAAAACAAAGATGGAGTAAGGACAAATGGAGAATCACACAATATGTCAACAAAGAAACAACAAAAAAAGTAAGAGATTTAGGTCCTCGATCTTCAGAGGTCAATCGAGGACAAAACATATAAATGTGTTCACATCGACTAAAAAACACATATGATGTATATATAGTTTTCTTTTTTAGGTGAGCCCAAAAATTTATAGTTTTTTTCGTCGATTGAGCTTTGAAGAGTAAGGAGCGATATCCGGTAAACTTTTTTGTTATATTTTTAGAATAACCACTTTACTATGCGCAATATTTTTTTGTCTTTGCTCTTCCTTAATCTTTCTTTTAATATATGCGTATGTATTATGTGAATATAGATTTTTAAATGTCCATTTTAACGTCACAATTATATTTTTATTATATATATATTTTTTTAATTTACGAATAAGCTGTTGTCAAAATATAATGAAACTTAAGGAAATGAAGCGTGGCAGTTTAATTTAATATAACTTGAATGAATGCTTGATTAATTATACATACATACATACATATATATATATATATATATATATATATATATATATATATATACATACAGAGATGGGAACAGACAGGCACACACACACACATATATATATATATATATATATATATATATATGTGTGTGTGTGTGTGTGTGTGTGTGTGTGTGTGTGTGTGTGTGTGTGAAAATATATAGAAAATAGGAAGGAACTGGTTAGGTAAATAATCCAAAGTCCCTTAGTATTTTAGTTATTATTTTTTAAAAATAGTGCTCGAAACAAAAGTAGAGCATAAATATAATATTTTTAAAATATGATTCCAAATCGCTACATAAGAGGTCTCATGTTTCAAAAGTTTTAAAAAACTTCAATATAATCCTTTAAATTAAATTGAGTTTAAATAAAAAAAAAAAAATAGGCTCCGTTCCATCTTGAAATTTTTGTTGGAATTCCAACAAAATTTCGCTTGAAGATGGAACGGAGCCCATTTTTATTTTTTATTTTTATTTTTAATTTAAACTCAATTTAATTTAAAGGATTATATTGAAGTTTTCGGCTCTTGTTTTGAAACATGAGACCTCTTATGTAGCGATTTGGAATCATATTTTAAATAAATAATTATATATATATATATATGCATGTATGTATTTCATACATCCAAGCTTATATCATCTGGTATTCCCAAGCTGTTACCTATCTAAGTTCTATGTTCGATGTTGCTTAACTTCGATGATATATATATATATATATATATATATATATATATATATATATATAGCGAGCGAGAGAGAGAGAGAGAGAGAGAGAGACTGTGAGAGAGAGAGAGAGAGAATGAAGGAAACCGTCCTTAAATTCACATATACTTTAACCGCCTCGGCCTTGTCAAACAAGCAAATTTCGAATCCTGCCGAAGAGTGCATATTTTTAATTAATAAGATTTCTTGAATATTAAGGCCGGTAGACGAAAATAAATAAGTATGCTGTTTAATAAATAAACAGGGCGTCTACTCAGATATGACTATCCACTAAATATAACGTTTAAAGTGAAAAAATCTATATCATTAATACATAAAAAATCCATTACTTCTTTAAATATATATGTGTGTTTGTGTGCGTGTCTGATATCAATACAGAGGCTTTGATATTCTGGTAGGAAGTAGTTTTTTAACAAATATCTCAACTATATTTTCATTTTTATTTATTTATTTATTTTTTTTTTTTTACATTTTATCACAAAGTATTTGCACGAAAATGTAACACAGAAACCCGAAAGGGCAAAGTTTTCTTTTGTTAGAAACCAGGAAATGCTTGATCATCTACAATATAATTTCAGTCCTTCTATGTGACAGTGAATGCTAGAAAGTTTCCTCACAAATGTTGACCTGATTTGAAGCAACAAAGACGCAGTTCTGAGAATGCTAGACGGGCCGGGTTAGCATCGATGAATTTTTAAGGACAATTGAAACCAAAAGGACATTTATATTTCGATTCAAAAAAAAGACATAGGATATTTCTGTGAAAATGAGGAAAGAGGAGATGGAGAGATTAACACTCACAGAACACACTGAAGTAAGAAAGGTGGAGGAAAACTGCGAGTAACTAACTTAAGGAGCCTGGGTAAACAGATGTCAGAACAGGGATGAGGTAATAAAATAAGCATCCTATCTCCCATCTTGTAACCATCCATTTCAATAAAATAAACGTTTTCGGCACTAAATACACGCGATACATGACTGACCAATGAGAATCGGTCCAAACAAAATTGAAAATACTAAAGTTACGTTATTTTGTTTGTTTTCTATCAATCTTTGACGAAGTTTTAGTAAAAGTGAAACATGTTAGATTGATAAACGTTTCTTATTTGTTTTTTTTTTTTTTTGTTGTTTTTTTTATTACCTTATCATCCTGTCGGATTCCGAGTCAAATAAAGTTGCATAAGTTTTCACTTAGAGTTGCTACTCTATTACAATTAAATGTGGGGGTGATAATAATAATAATAAGAAGAAGCTAACAGCTAAAAAAAGATAAGAGATTGTAGAAAGTCATTGAACTCTTGAAGGGACAAGAGACATAAAAGCAAAGATTTTCTAATCGATGCATTTTTCAACCGTTCAATAAATCTTCAGTAATTTTAAAATAAAGAACAGGTTCGCGCAAAACTCTAAACGGTATCACCATATTCGAGTTTATTTTGACGGTCGACAAAAGTGAAGGTATTTAAAAAAAAATAAAAATAAAAATAAAAACCTTGGAATAAAATAGATCCCAACTCCCGCCACATAAAAAAAAAACAAAAAATAAATACCTATAACGCAAATCAAATTATTTGTTATTGTAACGAAATGTTCTTGAGAAGAAAATTCAGTTGGAAAGGTTTTATCAGCCGTCCGTTCAGTTCGTTAATTTTTGAAGTGCTTCAAAGAGCAAATAAGAGCATTCATTGAAAAAAAAAAGAGCTAAATAAAATACACACACATCGATGAAAACAAAATTGACAAGTTCAACTAGTCTGGAATCATGGCGCATATGAATGATATCGATTACATTAACGAACATGTGATTAGTTATGGTTAATTATAGAAGAAATATTGATCTAAATGCGTATAATTGTCTTTACAATAATATTTACCCTGCGTAAAGCTCGGAAATGTGGGAAGAGGTGGATCATATACCTTTCCCGAGGCTATTTGGAAAGCGAATATAGCGAAACCAACCTGAATTCCAACTCATAACTCACCGATTTTCAATTCGGAGCTGTTATCTATTACACCACACGCACATCCAAGCTTACAGCACATTGTATTCCAAAGCGGTCACCCACCTAAATACTGACTAGGTACTCCTCAGTGGTCACCCATTTAAGTACTGACAAATTTCGACGTTGCTTAATTCGGTGATCGTACAAGAATCAAAATTTTCCACACGGTATGACCGTAAACCTGCTTTTTAGTTTTGCGACAGCTTCTACTGCTATATATATATATATATATATATATATATATATATATATATATATATATATATATATATTAAGCGTTCCATCCCAAGCAAGGCGGGAAGCCACTAGGACGCAAGGGGTTACAGAGTTGGAGCAAGATCAGATAGGAGTGATAAAGGAAAGGATGAGGAGAAGGATAGTGGATAGATCAAGGCAACTGGAGATGTCGATTGACATTACATTTGAATAGTTGGAGATTATAGCTCTCAGGGAAACTGGAATAGGGAAGGGAGTTCCACAGGCGAGAGGTGCGAGGCATGAAGCTTTTGAAGTAGAAGAGAGGGCTACATTTAGTAGTTTCGACAGTGAAAGAGTGAGAGCGGGATGCCCGCCTCGTAGGACGCTTGAATTCATGAAGTCTGGGAACAAGCAAATGCAGCTTCTCGGAGCAATTATATACACACACACACACACACACACACACACACACACACACACACACACACACACATATATATATATATATATATATATATATATATATATATATATATTTTTTTTACTAATAATAATGTTATTTTGACCATGCAGGAAAGATAACAGCTAATTCTAGACTTGAAGAGGTCAACATTTAATTAGTAAATAAAATTTCAGAGTTAAGTTAGAAGTATAATATGGAAGTAAATTTTAAAAAGAACAGGACATCCAATCCTAAACAGGAAACAAGGGATAGACCCCTACTCCTGTTCAAAAGAACAGAGAGGTATAAGAACAGGACGGTAGGCGAATCTATCCCCTCTTATAGAGGTGGAGATGAGAAAAAAATGAAAATAAATAATTAGTAAATAGATTTTCAGTGTTCAGAAGTCTGAAGTAGACTTTAAAAAGAACAAAAAACCTAATCTTAAATAGGAATCAAGAATTAAACTTCTACTCCTGTTAAAAAGCCCGGATATGGGGTGTGCACAGCTATTGAGGAAACGATTGGTCCATCACTGATGAAATAGAAATGGATCGGTTCATTATAATACACAAGAAAGTACCTGTCGCTTTTTGCCTTTCCTTACAAGAGATTAGACCAAAGTTGACCAATTCTCATTTTCCAGCCTTCATGTAGTTCAAAGCCGCTTACGCGGTCTTTTAGATTATTGCTTATTTTCCCTTCGGCAAAATCTTTCCAACCGAAGCAAGGTTGCGGGCCTGTAGCTCATCTATCGCTATTGTCGTTTTCAAATGTATAAATGAACTCTTCTCTTTAGTGCCACCAGTTTAGGCCATTACAACAAGCTGCTTCTACGCAGTCGAATCACCCACGTTTCAACCCTATTCCATTTGTAATGAAGAAGTTCCATTCAGCTACTTTGCAGAATGAGCTCTCACATGGTCGCTGTCCTGAACACTACAAACTTCTTTAAGTCAATAGTCAGGCGTTATCTCCTCTTCAAAACTTCATAATTTTTATTTCCTTCTACCACTGCTTAACGTTTGTAAAACACTCATCATTCAGCATCCTTCTAACTCGAGACACTGGACATTGGACTGGATGAAATTTAGCATAAAAAAGAAGTTTAATTCGAAGAGAACGGTGGAGCTTCATGTAAGTCATTTTATAGATAAAATTCGCCTATCGCCCGGTTCACACTCCTCTCTGATCTTTTGAACAGGAATAGAGGTTGTTTTCTGTTGTTTGGAGTTGAAATTAAGTAGAGGTTCTCCATCGTTTCCTGTTAAAAAGTGTGATTTCGGTTCCTTCTAAAATCTTTTCATTCGCGGTAGCCTCTTACTTGGGAGGGGGGTGATTATATATATATATATATATATATATATATATATATTGAACAAATAGACTGTTTTGCTGTATCACAGCTCATCAGCATCAGAGAGGGTTAGACATCCGATTACCTCAAGCCAGGATCGAAACCCGACTGCTTTTCCCCTAAGCTATCGGAAGGTGAACTTTTACGTATTTATTTTGAATAAACTTGCCAGTGACTCAGAGTGCTCGATTCATAAAAGAGCTTTGCAAACATATATATAAAATAAGTGTTGAAAGATTTATCGTGCTTTGTCTGAATAGAATCTTACACTGTACAAAAGAGGATAAACTCCGGACAATTTTCACCTCGTGTATCACGTGCTCAGTTTACCTGCGCTGATTGGCGCGTGGCCAGACAAACATTTGAAGTTCTGTATGTCCAGTCTTCAGTTTCAGTTCCGCCGTTTCTTTGAAATCCCACTTGCTTTGTTCTGATTGCACCAAAGCATGCCATTCAACTGAATTGCATTTGTTGAGTGCAGATGAGACTAGCGAAATTGAAAGTTGTCGTTTCAGCTCAAGAGGATAGAATTAAGGACACGCTTTTGATGATACATAATTGAGCATTTGTAAATTTTATTGGATTAAGGAAACGGATGCCAAATTAATCAGGCTTAATTAAACTGAACAGTCTTACAAATGAAAAGTTGAAAAAGGGGTTGCAACGCATCCCTAATGACAATAATGTAATTTATTTTTCATTTCAAGATGTTTACCAATTTTCTTTGCATTGTATTTTCGTTCACTTTCTTTTAGATGTTAATTTAGCTCACAAACAATTTGCATGCAGGTAGACAATGGGAATATGCAATGTTACATAATCTTTCACACCTGGTATCTCAATCCCACCCTTTCACTGTCGAAACAGTTAAATGTAGCTGTCTCTTCTACTCCAATAGCTTCATGTCTCGCACTTCTCGTGTGTGTGACTCCCTTCCTCTTACTTCGTTCCCTGATAGCTAGAATCTTCAATTATTCAAATGCAATGTCAATCGACATCTACAGATGCTTGATTTATTCCCCGTGCTTCTCTTCATCTTTCCTCTATCACGCCTCTTTTCTCTTGCTCCCACACTCTCCCTTGCTTGCTAGAAAGAGAAATAGAGGGGAAATGAATAGGGGAAAGAGCACGGGGAGGCAATAAAATGGTGCAAGGGAGAAAGAGCCACGACATTTGACACATGCACCCTCTCACACAAACTCAAATAAACACACAAACAAGCACACAGGCATAAAACACACAGACACACACACTATAGATAAAAGTCAACCTAACACAAATAATAAGCCCATTTCAACTAACGCATATTTTTAATAACTTTAACCAAAGTAAGGCAATAATGCT
>CAHIKZ030004486.1:3002500-3010000 GCA_903632075.3 Acanthosepion pharaonis
CACACACACACATATATATAGATATATAGATAGATAGATAGAAACTAACAGATAGATATTATAGATAGATAGACAGGCAGACAGACATCAATTTAATAGTATTTTTATATTACTGAATCACCTTCGTAACACACACACACACACACACACACACACACACACACACATATATATATATATATATATATATATATTTAGTTGAATTGTGTGGGTTTGGGAACCTGGGTTTCACGCTTTTGCGATCGTCAGACAAAGCGTGAAACCCAGGTTCACAGACTCACATCAATCCAAATAAATATGTTAGCTCTATCTCTGATATTGAGCGCCTTCCAATAAGTACCCGCATATAATATATATAATATATATAATATATTGTATATATATATATGTATATATATATATATATATATATATATATATATATATATATATATATATATATATATATATATATATATATATATATATATTCATATACATACACTTTTCATATATATATATACACACACACACACACATATATATATATATATATTGCTATCTACTTTTTTATTTTCTTAAATAGCGACTAATGCACATGTACCATGTAAAAATAATGTTTATAGTCATTAGAGATATAGTCGGAAAAATCCATAGGTATGCAAGTAGTAATCAAACCCTTTTCAGGATACAACGAACGCACGTAAGTAGATCGTAATTATTGGTTTTGCCTGGCGACAACTCGTATGTCTACGGTAACATCAATCAGTCTTCCGTTAATCGACTGCATCCTGGCGTGTTTTTCGAATACAAACAATGGTTTTCGCGATTTTAATAAACTAAAATAGAGATAACATGTACCAAATTGTGTCACACCAAAGTTGTCCAACTGTTAGATTAAGGTATGCATCGCTGTATCTTAGAATTGATTAAAGATATCTTACTGGAATTCTCCGAGGTTTTTTATAAAACTATTGGACACTACTTGGAGCAATAAGTATGTATTTAGCTCTAAGTTGAAATGATGATTTCTATTCCTGCTGTGACGTTCTGATCCAGTTTTCTTCTCTACTCTTCTCTGTTTTTAACCCTAGAACACTAATCATCAATTAAAGTTACACCACTAATAAGCATGGGTATATCATAACCTATTTTGAAAATATCAAAATAATATTAAAGATAAATCTTTATCTGAAATATTTTACGTGCAAGCACTTCAAACTTTGTACTTTGAATTAACATTAATAGGAACTGAAAAACATATTATTTAGGTAAGAAAATCAGGTACTGAAAATTGTAATTAAAAATAAGAAAATTTGCGCTGGGTACCATATACCCATGGTTAGTGTTCTAGGGTTAAATTTATTCACCGTTCTCTTGATGGTTCTTGAATGGACTTTGAACATGGAAGCCGGACTACGAATTTTGGTACCATTACTGAAGTCCTGAATGATTTTTTTCTCGTTATTGCTCAGTTGGGAAGACATAGAGGAGCTGGCTCAACACGGTTTTAACCTGTTCTCTTTCTAGCTGAAAAAAACATTGGGTTTTTCGATGGCTCCTACGTCAAATGGCGTCAAAATAGCTAAACGTCTTATCTGAAAACCTGGGATAAAGAAACCCAATTGGTTTAGTGTTTTTTTTAGGTACAATACAGGCTAAACACCAGCATCAGTTCATAATTAATGTGTGGGTGGTATTGTGGATGACTTTCTGGTAGGGCCATATGTCCTCTCATCGCTTTTTACAAGAGCTGTCTACAGGAACTTTATTTCGGACACACTCTTAGACATGCTAGAGGACGTACTCCTGCTAAAACGAAGATGCATGTCGTTCATATATGATGGGGCTTCAGTATATTTTAGTCACATTGTTCGAGATGCACTGGCTGAAATCTAGTAGGAAAGATGGAGAAGTAAGGGAGGACCGATTCCATGGCCTGCACCTTCTCCAGACCTCAATCATTTGGATTTTTAGCTATGGGGCCACCTAAAACTATTGGTTTATGCAGCAGACATTAATAATGCAGAGACGCTTAATTAACGTGTAATAGGGACCCACGACACCATGTGGGAGTATTTGAAAGAGTCCGCCAGTTAATGATCCGACGGGTGCATTCATGTATAGAAAAAAAGCAGAGGATATTTTCAGCATTTGTTGCCGTGTTGAGGTATAACGATGACCTTTAGGACATATGTTTATATCGACATTTTACCTTGTGGAGTCAGGAACCCCCTTCCCAAGCTTGTAAAAGTATTTTTGATATATACTATGTATATATTTCTCAACGTGGTGTAATGGTTAGAAAGCTTGTCTTGCTAGATCAGTTACGACTGAGTAGTGAGTTCGATTTTCACTGGGTGCCCCATACTTTCGGCCTTGTGCCACATCTAAGCCGCGCTTAGAAAATCACTATATGCTCATACACACATACATTTATTGATAAATAAATAATTGATAGCTCACATACACATACATACACACACAGGCACATACGCAGACACATACACGATTAGCCGCTGGAAGGTTAAAATCCAAAGAAGAATGTATTTTAAATAGAAATCTGATGTTCGGTCAGTTGGTCAAAGATTAAGAAATGGAACGCAAATATATATATATATATATATATATATATATATATATATAGATAGAGAGAGAGAGATAAATAGCTCCAAAGTGTGAGACCGAGAGAGACAGTGGGATGGCAGAACAGAGTTTAAGAGAGATAACAAAAGGAGAACATTTATTTAGAACTACAAAGGACAAGAAATTGTGGAGAGCCATGATCCAACAACATGAAAAGAAATACTCTATGGCCTCGAGTCATTTCTAAGCTTAGTAAACAATGATTTATATATCGATCGTAATGCACTATATGTTCAAACGAGCTGAGATAGATTCTTAGACAGCTATTATAGAAATACGTAGAAATCACTCAATGAAGGCCTGCAAGGTATGGGTGTTGGTGAAAAATGTTTCATCCTAAAGATTTAATCCTCCCATAAAAATAAAACAAAAAAATTAAACAAGCCGGGGAGAAACCAAATTGAATTGCACAATATTTTGTTAGGTACAGATACCTATACAGATACGTATAGAAAAGCATGTATTTATTTTTGACCAACAGGGAAAAATCAAGAATTAATCGAACGAGTCTTCACTAATGTGAATACTAGTGGATTGATTACTTAATCGATAAACATTTGAAACAATCAGAACAAGCGATATGATTTGTTTCAACACCAAGGATTGCAGACCGGAAGCTTAGTATCGAGTTATAGATTAATTTATGTAAAGCAAAACAAAAATGGAATCGAATACTACTTGAATAATGCGTCGGATTTAATCACTTATATCTGGTGTCCACCGGTCAAGTTATCCTGAGAAACCAGGGGCTTACACGTGAAGACAACCACCAGGTACGAGAGTCAAGAAGTGGCCCGAAAAATTATTGTATGTAGGTCTGATCTTCAATTCTAGCTCCGAAACTGTGACATTTTCGAACCGCCATTGCTAAATGTTAGTTGTTATAATGCTGATATATATATATATATATATATATATATATATATATATATATATATTGATGCATGTTTCATTAAACAATATAGACAAGTTTTGACTATTTATTTTAAGTAAGTTCCTTTCATATTGTCTGATAAGTTTAATAACATTATCATTGAAAGTCGAAAGGAAATCACCATATTGATAAATGTTTAAATCCAATCTAAGTTTTCGGCTTACATAGGCCATTATCAAAGATGACAATTACTTTTCAATATATCAACCAATACACGGAACAATAACGATAGTCTGTTTTTGTTGCATGAAAAATTTCAATGCAACGACCTTCACGTGTATACGAGACGCGGAAGCGGAAATCGCGTCGCAGCTCGTGACGTCACACATGACCACGCGAGAGTGAAAACGAGCAGTAATAATTATGGGAAGCCGTTGGTATAAACCAATGGCTTCTGTTATCAATTATAGGCATTTACGAATGTCTGTGGAGATTTCGTAGTTTATTTTGTTCAGGTTAGGTTTCAACTGTTTTATGTATATAGCTTCAAGGATTTTTAGTTTTTGTTTATTGTTTTCATGTTTAAGTATAGTTGTGTTTTCGACAGGGATTTTCCGGAATTGTGTATGCCCGGCCAGGCATGTTGTTTTAAATAAATAAAAATGTTAGAGTTATCATTCAAACATAGAGTCAAGCGTCGTGAAAGCGAGTTTGTGGTGTGAGCAACGTAAATATTATTTACTCCATTGGAAATACAATTTCCCAAAGGGCACTTGAATTTGTAAACTATGTTGTTTTTTTTTTGCAAATCGCTAATGGGTTAGGGGGAAGAATCATTGCGAACAATTAAGTTGGATATACTAGATTTAGTGTAGTATACGATTAAGGTATTTTTTTTGCTAGGATTTATTATATATATATATATATATATAAAGGAAATATGTTGTAGTGGTTCCAACGAGAGAAAAGTATGTATATTAAAAAGAAGAGGGGTGCCGCAAACGTTTTTGGTTGTAATGTGGATTTATTGAGAAAAAATATTATACTTTGTTTTACATAATTTCACCTTTTTTTTTTTTTTTTTTTTTTTTTTTTTTTTTTTGTTTTGGTTGTAATGTGGATTTATTGAGAAAAAATATTATACTTTGTTTTACATAATTTCACGACACGTGTTTCTGGTCTGGTCTCGCAAACTGTCTTCAGGTGAAAGTGGAGATTTTTACATATTATTAAAAATAATTAATTTTTCTTCATGTTCAATGTGGAATATTCTCGATATATGAGACATTCTATATATATATTTGTTTCATGCTAGATGCAATTGTCAGGCCACATGTGGTCTGACGATTGCATATAGCATGAAACAGACTGTCGCCCTAAGTGTTGACTTCTATGTTCACTTTATATTTACACTCTATCTCTGATATTGAGTACTTTATTCCATAAATATAGCAAACCTTAAGACTATATATATATATATATATATATATATATATATATATATATATATATATAAATATATATATATATATATATATATATGAAATAAAAACTTACACCAATGACAAGCAAAAAAAAAAAAGTAAAAATATATATATATATATATATATATATATATATATATATATATATATACAGAAAAACTGTGTGGAGAATCGAGGGCGGCTGTTTGGCAACATTGAAAAACTTTCCGGCAATTCCTCCAGTCAAGCCGTCTCCAGATTTTATTAACCTGTCTTCCTTTGGATCTTGTTAAAAGAGAGGGTGCGCGTAATCTTTGCAGTGTACGCATTCATATGCGATCGTCCAATCTTGCCCCCTAAATGGATAACAACAGCTTCACCAACAAAGACTGAATTTTGATCAAACAAAACGCTCATTTTAACTTGCGAGATAAACGGATGCCCTAATATATATATAAACATTACACCAATCACTGTAATATCTGCAACCTTTGTAAATAAGAAAATCTTGTTATAATAAGTTTTCCAGACACAAAAAAGAGAACATTTTGAATGAGGAATCAAAAGTTATGCCTCGTTGCATACACACTATAAAGTTCTTTTTGTTTTTGTATGAACCAGGATGTACATTTCATTTAACCACCAATGGATTCGCTTCCAGTGACATTGGTTTTCTCCTCCTTCTACTTCATGTCACGCATTTATTTATTTATTTTTAAATAATAAAATAAATAATTTAATAATAAATAATTTTTGAAAAAAAAAGTGTTAATAAATCAATTGACCAAAATCGCCTGAAGATACGGAAGGGTTGAAACCAAAACGTGATCAATTGATCTCCTAGTTATATAATTCTACCATACTTCACATCGTGCGCTTATTAATTAATTATTTTAAAAAATGTAACGTACTTAATTTTATATATATTTTTTTTAATAAATCGTTAGGAAATCAATTGATCGAAATAACCTGAAGATACCGAAAGGTTGAAACAAATGCAGCGGAATTGACTCAACTCCTAATATTCTGTACTTAAAATCTCTACATGTTATTTATTTTTATCTTTTTATATGTGTATTGAGCACTTTTTAATACTACTGTTTCCTGGTCTAATTCAACTCTGGCTATTATTATTATTATTATTATTATTATTATTATTATTATGTGTATGTATATAAATATATCTATATATATGCAATTTTCTGATGTATTATTATATATTATATATGCATGGAAAGCGCTCAATATCAGCGATAGAGATAACATATTTAGTTGCGTTGGTGTGAGAATGTGACACTGGGTTTCACGCCGTTTGCGATCATCAGCAAAGGGCGTGAAACTCACTGTCACAAACTCATTAACTTCAATATTTATACACGCTCTATCTTTGATATTGAGCACTTTATCCCATACATATAGCACATCTTAAGACTATATTTCTTCATATATATATATATATATATATATATATATATATATATATAGAGAGAGAGAGAGAGATAGATAGATAGATAGATATTATACTTTAGATATACTGTATTAAAAATAACTATTGAGTACTGTTGATATATAAATTAATTTGGAACCAGTATACGAAATCATTTAGTGTTGTCCTTCAGACTAAAATAAAGAGTTCAATCTTCTCTACTATTTAACCGATAGCTTGGGGAGAAGAGATCGTTTCACACCTTTCCCAGCGTTTACTTGTGTGAAAGTTAATGTAATGACTCGGATAGAATTCCAATCCAATGTCTTGTTTCGACTCGTTAACCGTTACACTACCATGCATAAATAAATAGATACAACAAATTATCCAGAGTCATGACAATACATAATCCTACTGATTAACCTTTAATACAATTGTTAGTCAGCTCCATCACCTGCATTCACTAATCACCTAGTGACCTATATATAGAGCGCGTTTAAATGGTATTAACACCTTGATACGAAGATCACATGAGAGAATAAAACTCTACATGTAGTGTATATCTATAAACACTAATTCCGATGTTGAACCCCCTTCCCCTATAAATATAGCAAGTTTTGAACACTGCGTATTTTAATATGTCTACCCATTGTTTTTTGTCAGTTTTTATCTGTGTATTGGTAGATCTATAAGTCAGAGGTGTAATGATATAATATCAGATCATCCCATAAGTTCTGTCCGAATTTTGAATAAAGAAAACAAGTGACTAAATGTTACATTTAGTTACAGATTCAATCAACAATGTATTTTCCCTGATTATCTATGACTTCCTTCCATCTATTAACAAGTTTACTAATTCCTTTATTGTAAAATTCTTTTGGCTTTGATTCGAAGAACTCACAAGTGTCAGCTTTAACCTCTTCCTGTGTTACAAAAGCTGTTTCTTCCAAATGATTCTGTAAGCTACGAAACAAATGGTAGTCTGAAGGAGCAAGGTCGGGAGAATAAGGTGGATGAAGAATTTTCTCCCAACCAAGTTTTTCGATCTTTTGTGACTTGATTCTTGTTTAGTGGGGTTACTCATTGTCCTGATAAAACATCACCCCTTTTCG
>CAHIKZ030004486.1:3015000-3022500 GCA_903632075.3 Acanthosepion pharaonis
AAAATATACAAATTATGCGGTGTTGATAGCAGACACGGAAAGGAAACTACAAAACCACCTACAGAAGGTAGTGAAGGGAAGCGAAAAAAAAGGAATAAACAAGAATTTTAAGACGACAGAATACATGGTTGTTAGCAAAAGGGACAGTCCAACATTCAAATTACAAATTGGAGATGCCAAAATCAAACAAGTACAAAAATCTAAATATCTCGGGAGATAACAGAGGACTGAAAGTACGACACCGAAATCCGAAGACGCATTGGGATAGCAAAAAAAAAAAGACTTCAAAATTCTAATCAAATTATTAACAGAAAAATTTCATTAGAAACAATAGAAAGATTACTGACATGTTATATAATATCAGTCCTCCTATATGGCAGTGAATTATGGACAATCCCCCCACAGATGAAGAAAATTCTTGAAACAACAGAAATGTTGTTCTACAGGAGGATGCTGAGAATACCATGTACTGAAACTTCAATAAAATATTTAATAAGTTCAGAAAAACAATAAAGAAAATTAAATCAATACAAAATGTAGAATTGAGAAAAGTTAAATAAAGATGCTAGGTATATGATGAAAACAACGAGTAACAATAACATTTTTTCAGAACGATATAATTATAAGATAATTATCTGGTAAGTAATGATACCTGTCTTATAACATTTTCCAAATATGGTCTGGCTGAGATATTTTGCAGGAGAGGAAGGGATTTCTTGGGAAATTTTATGAACTTATTAAAACAAACCTGTTTATGGATTTTACACTGTAAATGATTTCTCTGGCCCTTTTGATTAAGATTCTCGTTTATTGAAGAAAATCTTCAACCCCCTACTTATTAAAACCTAGATACCTATCAGGATTTTACTGTGATTCTTCATGACTAACGACATAAAAATACGATTCTAAGTTGTTTAATTTTATGTCTAATTTTTTTTTTCAGTTTCCAATTCCATTAATTTTTTGGTAATATTAAAATGGAATTTTAGCCCATGTATGGCCACTGTTGTGTAGAAAGTGAACATGGACACTTCCATTCACTATGAAAGGGGTGGCAGGGTAGTTGCAAAGTGTGTTGTACTAATTACGATATTCGCTAGTACTGTAATACGCGAGTAAGCAGTTCTTTTACACTAATCTCTTTTCGAGTGTCGAGCTTGCAATTAGTTTAAGATTCGTCTCCAGCTAAGCTAGTCAAACTCTCTGTCTTCGGGAAGAGAGGAACCCAAGGGAGGCTATGCCGAAGGGCAGAGTCTTGTCTGGGTTCTTTAGGACTTCATCGAACTGGGTTTGTTTGCGTTGACGCGACTAAACATGCGGATGAGAGACGCTGGGCATCTTAAATTTAAAAGAAAGTTGTTTTGGTTATGGCAAGAATGGTTAAACATTATAAGAGACTGAACGCAAATTTACTGTAGATGAAATACTTCCGAAACATTTTCGTCTCAGTGTATTATTTTCTTTTTTAATTCGAGAAGCATTTTCTATGTTAAAATAGTGGCCAGTCTCGTTAAGGTGAGCAACTAATGCTGTCTGTCTCTGGATATATATATATATATATATATATATATATATATATATATATATATCAACATACAAAAGGTTAATGGTCAGAGTTGACCAGGAAACAGTAGTATCAAAAAGTGCTGAATTTTATATAAAATAAAAATAACTTGTATATATATATATAACCACTAGCCATGCATATATATATATATATATATATATATATATATATATATATATATATATATATATATATATATATATATATATATATATATATATATATATATATATATATATATATATATATATATATATATATATATATATATATATATATATATATATATATATATATATATATGTATATATATATATATATATATATATATATATATATATATATATATATATATATATATATATATATATATATATATATATATATATATATATATATATTATATATATATATATATATATATATATATATATATATACGTTTATATATATATATATATATATATATATATATATATATACATATATATATATATATATATATACACATTATATATATATATATATATATATATATATATATATATATATATATATATATATATATATATATGTTATAAGAACCTCGCCCAAATTGACTGTCGATGAATTAGCGATTAAAACACTTTCTAAACATTTTCGTCTAAGTGTATTAGTTTCTCTTTTAATCCCAGTAGATTTTCTATGTTAAAATAGTGGTCATTCTCGCTACATTGAGCAACAAAACAGTTTAATGTGTTGTTTTTATTTTTAACGCCTCTTTTGTGTTCATATAATCTTTTATTTAAACTTATTGAAGGTTCTCCAATATATTTTTACAACCCTCTTTGTCATACATATTCCCTCCAAAATTTTTCCTGATACATAAGAATTTCTATAACATTATCCTATACCGCATGCAAAATTTGGTAGCCATTTTGCATTTCTTTAAAAAGAAACATATTAAAATGAGATATATTTGCATTTTTTAAGTAAAAAATAAAATTTCACTAACTGCATTGTATTTGCTTTGATTTTCAGCTTTTCTCTAGGCTCCTTTTACAACCAAAACGTTCAGATTTGAATTCGTCTTTCCACAATAAATCCTTCGTATTTGTACATCATGTTTCTTCCCTTACTCTTACTTACTCTCTCTCTCTCTCTCTCTCTCTCTCTCTCTCTCTCTCTCTCTCTGTTCGGTTATCTATTTTCACAAAGTCAACAGTAGGTGACTTGCTACTTCCTTCTGTCCTACTTGCCCCCACTATATCACGAGTGTTAAACTTTCCTAGCCTCTTTCCTCGGTATGTGTATTTCATTAAATGAGTCATTTCAGAAATTTCAACTATCTCTTTTTGATACTAAGTAGAATTATTCTTTTTGTTTACATTTTCCTAAAAAAAACTTCTTCGTTCTTCGCATACATATATATACACAGCCATATATGTTTTCTTAAAATTGGTATTTACTCTAACATTCTTTCACCTAGGTGTTCTTGCATTTGTGCCATATCTGCCATCTGCATATCTTAAGTTATTTTGATTCTGTCACCCAGTAATAAATCCGGGTAGGACCTTCTCTTCTATTATGATTGCTTCGCTGTATAGGTTAAATAATTCTATATTTCTGAGATGATGTATTGTAATTATTTACACTATTTTTATTCTTCGGACTGTTGTCCTCATCTTTTTGCCATATTCACGACGTTTCGGCCAGTGATTTGACTTTTAAACTGAAGCTTTTATTTCGTCCACCGGTGTAGATTGTCCTAGTTCCATGTGCCATGACTCTTAACTCTCCAATAGTAACCAGGTATTAAACTCACAACTCTTTGGGTCAATCACTAGATCCAACCAACGCTTTTATGCACTTGAGAACACCAGTGTATGAATTTGGGGAACTTCTAAAATTAGTGTCTCAGTAACCATATTTTACCAGAACTTATATTGCAATTTATTGTTGTTGTTGTTATTGCTTTCTCTATCACTCCTTATTACTTACTAGCAGTAGAGCCCGGCGTTGCCCGGGGATGTAACAGTAAGAGATAGATCAAGTATCGACCATCATAAAAACTGAAAAATAAAATCGACAAAGATTATTGTTTAAGGTTGACGGACACGCATGTCTTAATTAGTTTTTGTTTTTTGTTGTTTTGTTTTACGAATTGGTCAAACCCAAACTCAAACAAAAACATTGTTTTCAATCGTTATGAGTCTACCGATTGAATAGAATTTTATTTTAAACAATTGTCTTGTAAATGGAATTTTTAAAGCATTCTGAATGTAAAAATATAGAAAAAAGTATGCAAGACAATAAGAAACACTACCTGCACCCCCCAATGAAGTTTTGTTGAAATCGGTTGAAAAATGTAGGAAATCCGATACCATATATAAACACACACACACACACACACACACACACACACACACACACACAAAACAACCAACCTGGGTTTTATAATAAGTATAATTCGATATGAATTGTCCCCCTTTCATTAATGCCTCTTAATCGTGTTTTCAAATTGATTTCGTGCAAAAACAATTGTGTTTTTCCAATTTCTGGTGCTGTCAGAACCACTGCAAGGTAATTTTACGTAGTCCTGTGAAGTTTTGTTGAAATCGGTTGAAAAATGTAGGAAATCCGATCCAATATATAAACGAATAGACACACAAACACACAACCTGGGTTTTATAATAAGCATGATTTTTGTCCTACCATATCAAATACTTTTGTGTAGTACATGAAACATACGCCTATTTCCAGATTTTTATGTATTTTGTCCCTTTCTATTTTTGTAAATTTAATTCCTTTTCTCCCCGCATGCAGCTAATTTTCTCCCAGTATACGAGGTGTGTCAAAAAAAGAACAGGACTGAATTCACAAGAAATTTATGTTCAATTCAAACTACAAAATTATCTGCCCCCACCTCGAGCCTAACACACTTTCACATCCTTCTCTGCCACGACTCCATAGACTCTTGGGAGGATTCTCCCAGGTTTATTCTCAGCTCTCTAGTCATGGTCTTTTTGATGGTTTCCACTTCCAGAAAACAGGTTTCCTTGATGACCCCCATGAGTTTTAGGAAAAGGAAAAAAAATCACACAAAGCCTAGACGGGTTAGGAAGGAGGTTGCAACAGCATGATATTCAGTATCTGTCTATATTTCTGAGATGAGGTATTATGTAAACTATTTACATTATTCGGACCATTGTTCTCATCTTTGTCGCCATATTTATTACAACGTTTCGGCCTTTCAATATCTGTCTATATTTCTGAGATGAGGTATTATGTACATTATTTACATTATTCGGACTATTGTCCTCCCCTTTTTCCCCATATTTATTTCAGCGTTTCGGCGGTTTCATCTCAGAAATATAGACAGATACTGAAGGATCGATACGGACCCGATACACCGAAAATATGGAGATAAATTGAAAAATCCTACCAGAAACTGACACGAATATCGAACCATCTGACATTCCTACACCGATGCAGAAATCTACAACTCATCTCTTCAGGGTTGGCACAAAAACTTCCCGTCAATTCAAGTAGAGCCCGTCTGGTCGCAGAAAAAGCGGGACACGCCCTTGTCTGAGAGAGAATCCAGTACAATCGTTGGATAAAACAGAGATCACAAGCTCATATCTCCCAGAGGTTAGAGGATTTCTTCAACAGAATTCTCAATGAAGAAGACAAGAATCCAAAATGACCTGGATAAATCCTTCAGACATGAATTCGATGTAGTCAAGGCTCGCCAAGTACAAAAATTAGACAGATTGAAAAAGAAAATGGTTGGAGCGTACAACGGCCGAAACGTTGTAATAAATATGGCGACAAAGACAATAGTCTGAATAATGTAAATAGTTAGTATTATATTCATCAAGGGGACTCGTTTTCTAGGGGTGGGAGCTATCAAGAGGGCCGTGACGACGGAGATGTGAATAACCCCTGGAGAATTCTTCTATGACTTCATGGATAGCAAGGAAGGATCAAAATTATATTAGACTCGAGAGGTGTCATTTCGAAGTTCATATTTCGGATTTTGCAAATTTGGGGTGGGAGGATTTCATTCTACTTCCTATTCTAACAGACCTCGAATATTCTGGATTATTCCAATGTCTAAAATAAATAAAGCTTTTCTGGTCGCTTAAATAGATCTGTGTATATTGCATTATTAAATACTTTTGAGTAGTCTATGAAGCACACGCCAGTTTTCAAGATTTTTAATGTAGCCTGAATGATAGCTATATATATATAGATTACTTTGGAATTAGTATTTGTATATTCTTGTCGGATGGCTAATTTTGTCACATCCGATTAATAACATTTGAATAACCCAATGTTCATGTCGTTGGCGGTTAACATTAATATTCATTGATCAGATTTCCCCATATCTTGCTTCCAGCTGATCGAGAAAAATTACTTTCAGATACTTGCATCTAATTTACAATCCCTACTTCTGTTTAAATAACTCATTCTCAAAATTCAGATATCAACGGTAGCATCTCTGACCATCGCATAAATAAGATTTACGATGTCAGGAATTTTAGTTGTTGCCTAACCGTCTTGGAGGTTAAAATTGTGAAACACCGAAAATATTTTGAATATTGCTGGCAAAAACCTTTCACAAATACTTTTAAGATGATTCTACTGTTCTCTACCATGTCTTACTTGCAGACTTTTATATCTTATCGCCATTACTTTTCTATAGTGTATGCTATGTATTAGTTGACAGTAAAGCAAACTTTACTTTTTCTCATAGACGGTGTCTAACTGACTCTACTATACTGTGTAGCTGACAAAATCAAAACATGCGCGAAATTAAGAATATAAAATGATAACAATTTACACATCGCACCATATATATATATATATATATATATATATATATATATATATATATATATATATATAAAAGTGAACATTGAAGTCAACATTCAGAGGCGACAGGCTGTTTCATGCTGAACGCAATTGTCAGGCCGCGAATGCTGTATTTTTCATCGGCTATTTATATATGTGGGTCAGTGGTGCATTGTGGGAAATTTACTATGGCGGTTATTTTTGCTTGTTTATTTATTTATTTGGGTTAATTTAATTTTACTTGTTCTTCATTTTCATTTTGTATTATTTATTCTTTTCGTTTGTTGATGTTTTATTAACATAGTAAAAAAAATGGTGGGGATTTGCTTAGGTCGCTTATTTAATAGTTTGTTTTGGGTCTGGAACGATAAAGCTATTTATTCGTCCAATGTTTAGATTGCTTGTCGTAGCCTGTTCTGTTATTTTGGCGGGTGGACAGTTTTAATTTCATTATTTGGATTGATTATTTTTACTTGTTTTTGCTTATTTATGTTTATTTTTATTAGTTCTAACGGTTATTTTAGCGGGGACGATTTGCTAATTTGTTCATTTATTTGGATTTATTTTTATTAGTTTTTTATTTATTTACCTTATATTTTATTTTATATATTTTTATTTATTCTATTTGGTTTTCGATTTTTGAGTAACGTAGTGATTTTTATCGATATATAGCAGTTATAGCTATTTTTACGTTCAGTTTTTGAATTGGTTGTTGCAGTCTATTCTGGCGATTATTTTGGCATGATACCATTATCCCATAAATATAGCACACCTTAAAACTATATTTCTTCATGTACATATACATATATATATATATATATATATATATATATATATATATATATATATATATATATATATATATATGGATCTATATATATATATATATATATATATATGAAGAAAAAAATATATACGGAAAAAAAAAATCCTTATATACAATTATGCTGTTTTAATGTTAATATGTCAACGTCGGACGTTTCGGTCTAATAAACCATCTTCAGGACATATTCATAAATATAACATTATCAATACAACATGACAAAGACGATGTACATAAGAACAAGACTTATCCAAACAAATAACTGAAAGTTT
>CAHIKZ030004486.1:3027500-3050000 GCA_903632075.3 Acanthosepion pharaonis
CTGTTCATATCTATCTGTTGCATCTCGTTTCGAGATAACAGAGGCAAATAATTAAGGAAAACAAACTTGTAGGTAAGTAATGGAATAGAAGATTTACTACACAAAGAAACACTTCGCATTTGACCTAATGCTAACCCTTCTTATCTCCGCTTATTTACATAAATGAACGATTCCATTCATTTATGTTCTATATGTTGGGTTACAAATTCAGAGTATACATATGTATATATATATATATATATATATATATATATATGATAGATCGCGAAAAATCGTCGAAATTATGGGTTTTAAAAGCAGTAATTAGAGCTTTGCTTAACCGGAAGTTATCTGTGGCTGAATGGCCATAGAACGCCAGGCTTAATGTTGATTCTGTATAGGATACAGGTTTGGTTCCTTTGGAGAACGGATATTTTCTAAGAAATTTCTCGAACATTCAAGCCGGTAAATGTAATTAAAACTGTTTAATTAAAGAACAAAGCATTTATTCAAATATGTGATTCGACAAAAATAACGTATAAACAGAATATATATATATATATATATATATATATATATATATATATATATATAAAAAAATTTTCTCAGGTTAACATGTAGAAAAAAGACTATATGTATAAAGGTAAAAATAGGAAAACTATTATTAGCCTACTTGAAAAAGTCCATATTGGACAAAACGCGTTGGCTAATAATATAGCTTTCCTATTATAATTATATTGGATATACCACTACATGCCTAACCAGAAGACTTACATTACATTTCTCTGACCATCGGTCAGTTAGGTCTTATTTAAACACACACCGAGATCTATCAAATTCCATCTGCAATATTCTCGCAGACAATACAAATATAATAGTCTCATACACATGTAAAAATAGACCAAAAATAATGGAAGTCTTATAAATAAAAAAGAAAAATCCAACACTCAACAACCTCAACTATGAACAGGGCCACAATGTACTAACCCTGTTTGGAAAAAGAACATTCCAATAATTCTTGATAAATACATACAAATTGCATACAATCAATTAAAAAGTAAAACTAAATCATTATTTATATATATATATATATATATATATATAATAAAAAGCCTCAAACACTCATATTTTATATATCCTTAAATATGATACACACACAAATATATATATATATATATATATATAATATATATAATATATATATATATATATATATATATATATATATATATATATATATATATATATATATATATATATATATATAGTATAATGCAATATAAATGTGTATATATCAAGAACAATTTCAGGAAAGAGATGTACGACAAAGTGAAAAAGTTTTTCGTGTGACCTGTTTTGAACTGAATTTGTTATATTGGTAGCACTATACATGCGCACTTAGAAGATGCATGGACACACATACATATGTGTGTGTGTGCGTATATGTGTGTGCCTGTCTGTCTGCCTGTTTGTGCCCATGTGTATGCTTTGTTCTGGTCAAATTGCCATCAGTGCCAGATGACGTATTTTTCATTATATGATTAAGGGACGTGTAGCTTATTCATTTCATTTACTTTTATTACGGGAAAAAAGACATATTGATCTTTTATCACGCTATCCATGACCCTTTGGGGGTCAAACCACTCAGGAAAACGAAACTTCACCAAAGAATCATGAAACATTCATGTCGATGATTTTTATTTTTCTTGTTTTAGTTTTGTGTACGTGACGTTACAATTTGCTTTCGTGACATTCTACTTTCCTTTTCCAGTTCACTGTCGACATAACAACCACGTTTTCTTGGTTTACTTCTTTGTTTCGTTTCTTGTTTCTTTTTTAAATAAGTAAATTACTTTTTTTTTAATTTTGTTACTTCTTAAATATTGAACAAGAAATGTATTATTACTCGTAATATTCTTTGGGAATTCAAGTTGAGTTCACAACGTATTTTATTTCATTTATTTGAACATGAAAAATATCAAATAAGTTTTTCAAATACGTTTTTCATCCGTAGAACAGTATTTGAGCGAATACGACAAAATTAACTGAATAGGAATTTCCAGAATATATCTTACGGATCTATAAGTCTACCATTCGTCCATGCTTTGAATATTGCTGCCATATATGGTCCGGTTCCCCTGCTATTTACCTTGAGCTCCTTGATAAGATTCAAAGAAGAATCAGCAATATTCTTCTCTCCAGAATCTATCTTACATATCTATAAGTCTACCATTCGTCCATGCTTAGAATATTGCTGTCACATATGGTCCAGTGCTCCTGCTATTTACCTTGAGCTCCTTGATAAGATCCAAAGAAAAATCAGCAATATTTTAGGTCCTGATTTGGTTACTCGATTTCAATCGTTTTCTCGCCACCGTAATGTTGCTTCTCTGTGTTTTTCCTATAAATACTTTGATGATGATTGTTAGGATAAACCCTTCGCTATGGTACCTCGGTTTTTTGACTTTAAGTACAGTACTAGACGTGTATCGAGATTTACAGTTAAGCTGGATAGTTGTAGCCGTAAATTCATGTATTCTATTTTTTTAGGAATCTTATATAATCCAGTTTAATATTTTATTTCGGTGGGTGGGGGGATGAAACTGAGTTTATGAAAACCTAGAGATAAACATATAAACACATATTCATTTTTTTTTATTGGCTCTACCTCAAGCCAAGTATTGGTTTGACGCATAATTATCAGGCGTTTCTAAACAATATTTATTATGAAAAAAGAAATATAATAACATTTTTAAATATGATTATCGGCACGAATTTTGTAACCTGAAAATAAAATAATATTTTTATTAAAAAAAAGTAAAGAAAAAAGCATTTTTTCTTAACAAATAACTCGACTACAAAAACGCCAGATAATTATGCACCAACCGAATAGTAAAGCCACTAAGACACAAAGAGTTACTGGGTGTGGAAAAATTAGCAACTGCTACATTGATAATGAGCGGGAAGCGAAAACATTAATCAGGAGGACAGTAGATAGCGATTGACACTGCATTTAAATTTTTGTAGATTAAAGTTGGCTGGAAAGCATGGAAACGGAAAGGAGTTCAACAAGCGAGAAGTGTTAGAAACGAAACTGTCAGCATAGAATTTACGGTTACATCTAACCAGCTCAGCTGTAAATGTGCTTAAATTTTAAAAGAATCTAGGTAACATAGCAGAGAGCTCATCCGAACAATTACCATGAAAACGAAAGTATTTATAAAAAAAACAAATAAAAAAAAAAACACACACACACACAGAGAAGCAACATTACAGTGGTGAGAAAGCGATTGAAATCGAGTCGCCAGATCAGGACCTAAAATATTGCTGATTCTTATTTGGATTTCGTCAAGGAGCCCAGGGTAAATAGGAGAGGCGCCGGACCATATGTGGCGGCAATACTCTAAGCATGGACGAATGGTAGACTTATAGATATGTGAGATATATTCTGGAGCGAAAAATTGTCTCTCACCCTATACAGCAAACCAAATTTCCTAACAGCAATGAAAAATGTATTGCAGGTATTTTTACTATAAAAAATGTATTTTTATACTTTCATAATGTTTTCTTTTTGAGTTCAAAATTTGCCCATATTTGGGACCCTAACAGGTGCTACCACACCGAATCAGGATGGACCTGGGAACAACTGTAATTAAGAGATGGTCCCATGCTTTTCAAAACCTCCATGCTTCCAATCAGAGACATTGCTGCCGGGTGTAGTTTATCGTCATACCTAGGACTAAGAAAAAGTGTTCTAAATGTTTATTTTTATTTATTTTATGTTTATTTTATTTATTTATTTTTTATTTTTTTTATAAATACTTTTATGGTAATTGTTCGAATAAGCTTTTCGCTATGGTACCTAGATATACTAAAATTACCAACAATACAAATTTTAAAGTAACATGACCAGCGATAAATTTCATAGTAGAATTACGAACAGTAGATTTTATAGTAAAATGACCAACAATACATATTATCTGTAGCTGGAGACACACAATTGCCTTCAAAATATATTTTGTTGAAGGCATATATTTGCGTTCAAAATATTTAAATTTCGACATTAGATAATCCATAGAGGTATTGAAATACCGATAAAAAATCAATCAGTTTCTCATCTAAATTTCTGTGGCTTTTTATTGAAACTACCCAGACTATCATTATAAGCAATGTAGATAATAAATAAACAAGATTTCAACATGTATCCCTTTGTTCTTTGGGGCTTGTCTTTTTATAGTAGAAATACCAGCAACACCTTTGTATATGAAAAATACCACCTATACTTATTTATAGTTTTTGAGGCGTTAAAATGCATATATAAGCATGCACACAGAGGTATCATAACACAATAGAATCATTGGTTCACCACATGTACTGCATCCATAACAGCAGTGGGTGTGTCTAGGGCTAGATAGTCTGACAATACCAACAATACATTTTATAGTAGAATCGTTGAATCACCAACAGTATATTTTAGCTTTGGTTGAAGGCATACAGTTGCGTTCTAAATATTTAAAATTCGGCATTAAATGACCCATAGAGGTGTTAATATGTCGCTAAAGAAAATCAACAAACTAAACAATCAACATGAGGGAACGATTTCATGACATGAGCCCATATTATATCCTAAAATTTCTTAAATCAAACTGTATTACAAATACAGCTATAAAAAAATTACAACATAAAACACACATCACCGCCTCTAGTAATGAGGTCCACACAAACATATATATACAGAAAAGCTGTGTATCATCTACCATATATTCAATTGTGAAAGCAGAATAACATACATCATATTTCTATTACTTCAAAGCTCCCCAAAAAATTAAATTTCGGTATTAAATGACCCATGAGGTGTTGATATGCCGTTAAACAAACAAATGAATCAATCAATCATTTTTTTTTAAATACGGCAATCAAAGAAACTTAAGCTAAGCCTTAGGTGGCTGATGGGACGTATTTCAGACGGATTTGATAGCTCACCTAGGATGCAGGGGGGGGGTGCGGAAGATTTGGAGCGAGAGCGGATAGGAGTGATAGAAGAAAGAATGAGGAGAAGGATAGTGGGTAGATCAAGGTAACTGGAGGTGTCGATTGACATTACACTTGAATAGTTGGAGATTATAGCTCTCAGGGAAACAGTAATTGGGAAGGGTGTTCCACAGGCTAGAGGTTATAAGGTATGAAGCTAATGGAGTAGAAGAGACGGCTACATTTAAAAGTTTCTATAGTGTAAGGAATTGGGGCTGATGCCAGCCTCGTAGGGCGCTTGAATTCATGGATTCTGGGAACCAGTGAAAGCAGCTCATCGGAGCAATTACCATGGAAGTATTTGTAGAAAAGACAGAGAGAGGCGATATTCTTAATGTCTAAAAATATTTTCTGGTTTTAAATAACTTGCAAAAGGTTGACAAGCCGTAAAAAAATCAATGAATTAGAATTCAAAAGCGTCTCCGAGTCCTTGTTGGAGATAAATTGTTTCCCAACCTCCAGTCTCTCTCTCAGGATGCTCTA
Source organism: Acanthosepion pharaonis (assembly GCA_903632075.3). Taxonomy (NCBI): domain Eukaryota; kingdom Metazoa; phylum Mollusca; class Cephalopoda; order Sepiida; family Sepiidae; genus Acanthosepion; species Acanthosepion pharaonis. The sequence continues at coordinate 3,032,994 of CAHIKZ030004486.1, forward strand.
TTGCTATTTTGATGGAAAGTGCTCGAACTAGATTCCTTGGTTCTGCCAGGTCTAACCATTACGGCTAGGAACCACTATGCCAATTACATAATAGCAAACCAACCACATTCCTACCGTATTGCATCGGGGAGAAGAAAGTTCCACTGAATCAGCTTCTTCCCGCGAACCACTGCTCTGTATAACAGACCCCCAGAAGGATGTTTCCCGAATCAATTCGTCCTGGGTATAACGACAAACTACGTCCAACAGCAAGGCTTCTGATAATACGTTTTTGAAAAAATAATGTTGCCAGTTGTAGGTTTTTGAAAAAATAATGTTACCAGCTGTACGTTTTTTAAAAGATATTACCAGCTATACGTATTTTGGAAAAATAATATTACCAACTATACGTTTTTGAAAAAATATTACCAGCTATACGTTTTTTGGAAAAATAATATTACCAGCTATACGTTTTTGAAAAAATATTACCAGCTATACGTTTTTTGGAAAAATAATATTACCAGCTATACGTTTTTGAAAAAATATTACCAGCTATACGTTTTTTGGAAAAATAATATTACCAGCTATACGTTTATGAAAAAATAATATTACCAGCTATACATTTTTGAGGAAAAAAATATTAACAGAAATAAATTTTTGACAAAACAAAAATATTAAAAAAAAAAAAAAAAAGTTGTCGGCATTAAATAACCCATTGGGGTTGATATGCCGTAAAACAAACCAAACCAAACCCAATCACTACAATCTTAACCTGTTCATGTCCAGAGTTAACCTTTATCCTCCCGTCCTGTCCGTATAAACTACCCCTTAAAGTAACACTTTACCTCCATTGGCCTCCTGTCCTTGTACACGATGACCTTTACTATAAAAAAAACCCAAAACCTAGTAAAACATCTGAAAAGACAACAATATAGATATGTGTACGTCTTTGTATGCAGAGAGACACACAGCGATAAGTATAGTCATAGCGAATTCGAATTATGGAAGCTTTCTTTATGCTATTTAAATTCTTTACTGCTTCTCGTTGTGGATAAAAAGAATTGAGAATCGGAATATTGCACAGCTGAGTGTATCGTGTCTCCAAAGCATCGAAACGAAAGTCGTAAATATAAGCTGTATAAGGGTATTTAGCCAATGGATTTTTATGTAGAAAATATCGCCAACCGAGTGACACTGATCAGATTTGTAATAAACGTTAAACTCTAAACATTCACAAACTAATCCTCTTCTAGGGTTTAGATATTTGCTTTGGATTTTACGACCGCCATTTTGACTAAATCTGTAATTTCTTTTCTTGTTCAGCTGGGAAATCTCGCAAAACTTTACGACGCGAAACTCGTTGTTGTCAGATAAACACATCACTTGTGAAGATATTACACTTTCACGGATTGTTTCGGTTAAGAGTAGAAATGGGAGGTTTCATTAGATAATGAGGAACTTTCACAGACAGACAGTTACCTCCCCTCGGTGTTAAGTCTATAAACAGTTGAGTGGCCAGAGACCAAGGGTATTTTTGTTTTTGTGTCTCGTAGGCACGAGAAGAAACTCAATCTGAATTGCTGCTACCATTGGCGTTGTGGGTATTTTACAATTTAAATTGTCTCTTTCTAGAATTTGGAATGATTTAATTTTTCTATTTTCTGATTCTTTTAAAATATTTTACGTCTATGGCAGCAGTAAGAATTGATTTATTCATCTTTAGTATCCAAATCTACTCGAGTCGGTTCTTCGCAGAAACGACTGGTTATCTGGTTATTGCTTCTGTGGGGGACTTCACCACATTAATTTAACTTTGATAAGAAAACAGGACTCACACAAGAAGAATAACCACAAGACATTGTTACACATAAAATATACGTATATTAACAAGATGTAAAATATCAAACAACGATGTGAAAGAAAATATGCATTTAAGTAAGAAAGGTTGAATTAATCAAGAGTTGTCTCCCTTTGTTTGCAATTTAACAGTTCCGTGAGAGATAATTATTTGGTTTAAAGTTCACTGGATAAATGTTCATGAGTATTTCATGATATTATTGTTCTTGTGATATTACTGTTGAAAAGTATTGTTGTGTCAAAAGAAGTTTTTAGTGAAGATTTACAAATTATCATCAGCATGTGGGTGTGCGTGGGAATAAGAAGGTTGGTGTGTGGTTAGAACTGGAGTTCCAACTGTCGTAGATTCGTTTAGCAATTGAGGTCTCATTAACTGAGATGTGAAAAATCTTGGCTTAAATAAGCGACTATAGGCTCCGATTCGTTGCGCGGGAAAAACGTGCAAACGATCTGATTGGTTGTCATCAATCAATCAGCGAGCGAGCGTTGGGGAGACTTAAGGAAGCTTCTGTGAGCCACTTCTCCCAAAACTGCACAAATTTGACTACTTAAAAAATAAAGCGATTCCAAAATTGTCGCATTACTGCAATTTGTAAATTGCCTGTAGAAAATGAATTAGTGATTTATTAGCCAATGATCGTTTGGCATTGTACATGTGATTTTGTGTTTGTATGTATATGTTCGTGCGTAAGTAGATTCACACACTTCTATCAAAGGAAACAACCACCCAGGCCGAATTATGACTAGAAGTGAGAACTAAAGTAAAGCTATAAGAACGTTAAATATTAGGTTGGTGCAAAAATAATGACGTAATAATGTCGTTTTTTGACGTTAAAAAATACGTCAAAAACGACATTATTACGTCATTATTTTTGCACCAACCTAATAACAGTCCATTTGATAATAGAGTTTAGATTTTAGAAGTCTTTAAACACAAAAAGCGAGACACAAGGTTAACCATTTGAGGCCTACGTTCCTAAACAATTTTAACTCTTCTGTCTGAGCTCTTAAGTCAAAATTCGCAAATAATTGGTATGTAATATTTCACGGTAGATATAAAAATAGTTACAAGTGTTTACCCACCGTTCAACCGGTGGCCGGGCATTAAGTCGTTTTTTCTCTAGCATTGTTCAACCAGTGTCTGGTCATTACGTCATTTTTCTCTACCAGCGGTGATCAGGGCTCAGAGGGTTAAGTTAGAGAAAATTTAATAACGATTTATAAATACAAATAACCAATCAGAACGTAGCGCCGACAAATATTAATAAATGGGATTTGATTACTAGTCAAGGCAATTCTTTTTTAAAAGAATACGGAGTTGCTAACCGAATCTTTGCCCTTGAACATCTTGTATTACTCATCACCCATCATAATAATCAATCCACTTGACCAAGTGTGGCCGTAGACTCACTGAGCAGCTGAATATCTGACCAGCTAACTCCATATGTCTCGGCTGCATGCCAATGTCGGAGTCAATATGATTTAGCTTTCTGTCCATTCACTGATATTGCGAGCTCATTTTTATAACCTGTTTCCCTAACGAGGTGTGTTTTGGGTCAACAGTGGCTGGATTATTGGCTCTTATGACGGTTCAATAGCATTTCAAGTTTATCTTTTTGACGGTGGTTATAAGGTCTTCCAACAGGTCTATTTCTTGACTGGTGATGTCACATACAGAGTCATTTGCCTTACAGTATAGACAGGAGATTCCTAAGTATTGTGGGGCTCGCCCCTTGTACACAAGATGGACTCGTCCATAGTATACTTATACTACGGAGAGATAGCGTGACAAAGACGTCGAGACAGGGTGTTCACCAAGAGTTATACGAGAGTCCAGAAAGAGAGATGTTTACGGCTTTACTTACAGAGACTTGTACATATATTTTCTACCAACCCGCATTCCTGGACTACTAATCTTCATTTCAAGTTTGTATTCTTACGTTTAATACACTTATTTTTCTATCTCAATTACTGGCGTTGTTTATTTATTTGTGCAGGATTCGATCTCTGGAATCCACAACACTAAGATAGTTCTGTAGCATCTCGTTTCTAATGCTTGGATTGTTCGCTGTAACTCTGTCGTTAATGTTCAAGATTTGTAGGTGTAATGTAATATTGAGAAGAGCAATAGCACACAATAGTCTACTTTTAAATTTCAGACAGATGTTCTTGTCTTTGCTGAAAAAGGAAATTAAATCAACTACTATGACTCAACGACACTCCGCCATGAGATAACAGCATTGCGAATTCAATTAGATACGCTGACTCGTCTATTCTAAAGCTCTAATCGGTTTAAGTAGACTCAAACTAAATTCAATTTATTCAAACTATTGTTCTCATCTTACGTTATTATATTATAAATTCTGCTTGTACCTTACTTCGTTAGCTAATTATCACATATGCTACGCCCTGCTAAGGGCGAATAAATAATTAGCTATTTCTTTTTAATCACGAGGAAAGATGAAAAAGACATATCAGAGACGTTGTTTGGTTTCAGTGAAAGAAAGAAACATTCATTTTTCTCCAGCTTAACCACACTTTTCAGATTATTTAACGCCAGAAAACAGTTTTCGATTGCAATTTTTATTTTTTTACTTTTTTTTTTTAGATAATACTTTACTAATTTACCGATTTCTGGGGGAAAAGTCATTGATTCATACCTTCCCAAACATCAATGTCTAAAAAGACTTTGGGCAAGTGAGGCCTTTGGATCTTGGCAAAGACAATATTTCTTCGAATATTGTGGCCTTGTACTACAGAATAATACAAAAAAACCTATAGCAAAAAATAGAAACCACATCACTTGAGAACTCTAAAAATTAACAGCAACGGATATAAATGGATCCCTCATTTTGTGGCCATGGTAGTTTCAATACATTTATGTTCAAGACAATGAAAACAAATCTAAAAGAATGCCTGTGTAGTTGATCAATATTTAATTGATTGATTGGATTTTTTAGGGGTAAGTGCCGATAATAATGATTTAGGGATACAAGTCTGACTAATTAACTAATAGCTGGGTGGAGAACAGGTGGATTTATAACTAATCAGTAATTTGATATGCGAAAAAGAAATTATAAAATGGATATAAAGTGGGGGATCAATTCTAAAAACAATCACTATATAAACAAATCCCTCATTTTGTAACCTCTGTAGTTAATATACACATATGTTTCAGAGAATATAAACAATTCTAAAAGAAAAGCCTTTGTAGATAATAAGTATTTTAATGATTTATTCGTTTTTACGGCTTATCAACCCTTTGCAGGTTATTTAAAGCCAGAATATATTTTTACATTTTAATTTTTTTATAGATAATAATGGTTTTAGTGATAGATGACTTATTAATTGACCTATAGATGGGTGGGGGAGATGTGGATTCATGCCTTTTCTAAGGTTTGGTTTGTTTTATGTTCGCGTAAGTGAAGATAACGAACTCGAATGAAATTTGAACTCTAGTCTACGATTTTCAATTTCTTACCGTTATCGATTACACCACCTGCACATCCAAGCTTACAACACCTGGTATTTCCAAGCGGTCACCCATATAGATACTGACCAGGCTCTGGTGACTATACAGGAACCGATATTTCAACGAAATATTTATTCATTGTTATTTCAATACAGGTATACCGTGCCCTACGTTGTTAATTGGTTTCAGAGGTCATGACTTAAGTCGAAAAACGTTGAAATAATTCAGTTTGTGCCATACGTGATACACGCTTAGGCCATCATGTATCTTTCGATACATGACTGACGAGGGAGATTTTTTCCTGCATTATTTATTCATTTCTTTCTACGGTAGACCAGTTGCCTTCCAAGGCTATAGAACCCAGTCTGTTCTGCTATTTTACCCCTAGCTCTGGGGAAAAAGAAGAGGATTCATGCCTTTCCCAAGGGTATTATCACGTAAGTGAATGTAATGGATTTGACTGGAATTCGAACTCGGCTCTCCGATTCATCAATCCGAGCCACTATCTATTACTCTCCATTGCATACTACAGTATTTATGACATGTACGCACAGTATTTCTGAATAAAATAATTATAAATAATTAATAAAAACCAATTTTAAATTTCACTTAAATTCGAATATGAAGGTGAGTTTATTTTTCAATATAATATTTAAGAAAAACCGACGTATCTTCGAATGCGACTAAACTGGAAACGACTTAAGCCGAGGTGTATTTTTTGAAAGTTGTGAAGCCCGAATATTTAGCGATGGAATACGGACATTCCACAGATATTTTATATTCTTGTTACTTGCAAGGGCTTTACTTAGTTATTTACTTAAGAATTAAGATTTATCAGAAAACTAATATATGAAAACTGTGAAATTTTCAGGAATATTTTTAGTACATATTATTAATGTCGGTCACGTAGTCTGGCCATCTCTGATCATTATTTTTTTTTATCTGGGATTGTATATCTTGTGCGGTTTTGTAATCGTTTTCTATCCCTGGGGATTGGTGAATGGCCCTCTATATTTTAGCAGTGATCTGTTAGCATGGAACACTTCGGAAATACTTTATTTTGTCTCCATCTACCACGGCGTGCATGAGTGGTTGGCCTTCGAACGCCTAAAAATGATCGACGTAAAACACGGAGAGAGCATCACACAAAAATGGTTGCAGAACTGTGGATATTTGTCTGAACAGAGAAGATTGGGAAAGAAACGTGGTCGGGTTGTATGATCCTTATACACCCAATTAAATAAATAAATAAAGAAAGAAAGAAAGAAAGAAAGAAAGAATGGCAAATCTTATATGACTTGATAATGTTATCTTGATATTTACAGATGAGAGATTATCTATACACAAGGTGGGGCAGAGCAACTTGCTTATTTAAATTTGGCACCCTAAAGCGATGGTTGCTCCAAGGATGGTCGGGATGGACTTATTTGAGAGGGTGGGGCTTAAAGTTTGGTTCTTAACGTGCGTTATTTATTTTTTGTTTATTTTTCAGGAACCCCAGTGAGCATCATGGAGTGGACGATGTTGGAACGCGCTTTCGCTGCTGAGGCATTTTTTTTCAAGCGGTCGCTCAATCGTCGCAGCGCAACGTGTATTCCGTAGACATTTCAATATTGCCCCCCTGTGGTCGTGTTCCTGGCCGGCAGTCGATTGTTTCATGGGTAAACAACTTCAGGGAAACGGGTGATGTAAAAAAAAAGAAACCTGGCCTCCCACGAACAGCAAGATCACCCCAAAACATTGACTCAGTGTATAGAGAAGAATGGACGCCATCTTACTGATATCATCTTTAAAACTGCTAAAAAATAAAATTTAAATGTTGAACTAGTTGCAGTTCAAAGAATTACATGTATACCTATATTACTTGTGGTTTAATTGATATTCCAAATAAGCAAGTTGCTCTGCCCCTCCGTGTACTTTGATTTAATCATGATTACACTGGTCTAAAAAATTGAAATGGTGTCGAGACATCAAACACCTTTTTTAGCTAATTTGAGGGCGCTGAATCTGAAAATGGACTTATTTTTTTTCGGTTAGATACCGTTTTTACTATACAGAAATTCCTCATTTTTGGAGAAAAAAACATGTCCTTCATTTGTTTTCTGTATATATAATGTAGACCGATAGCAATATTTCTCAAAATAAAATCGTAAAAACATTTCAATTCATATTTACACCAACAAGTATTTGTGTGCTTATTGGGAAATACTATTTTTGCAATTACAATCAGACCCTAAATCTTTAAAAAATAGCACGATTGAATATACCAAGACCAACAAGTATTTTCATAAAATCGTTTAATAAACATCAGAAATAAAACCTTGGTGAACATAAAAACTATTGTAAAAATTTTCTCTTTTTTGATTGTCATGTTCAATGTTATTTAAGTCCCTTTTCATACTCCAGCAGTATCATGTACAATGGAATAGATGATTTCAATTGGGATGTCTTTAGTTGGAGTTTCTTTCCAACTGTGCTTGGTTTCCTTCTGTAGTGAAGGGATAAAACTGATGGGATAATTAATAAATGTCAAACAGAAGATTTTAGGGTTTCATTTTTTTTTTATGTCACCTTAATTATTAGGTCAACTAAAGTGTATTACTGATACAGTTTACCGTTTGAATTTTGGCGATAAATTGGAAAACTTCGGTACATATATGTTAAAGTTTTTGACTCCAAAACACTTTTGTCTTATAGAAATAGTTTATTTCTGGTGGACGACATAAACTGCCTGAAAATGGATTATTATTAACTAAATTTTGCGATCAGCCAAGGTCGTAAATTGCACTTTTTTCCAAAAATGAGCAATTTCAGTACAGCAAAAAGAGTAGCTAACCATGAAAAATTAAGGACATTTTCGGAATCAGCACCAACAAATTAGCTAAAAAATGTTTTATTTCTTGTCACCAAAAATTGTTTATTATAGCTTTTATTATAGAAAAACACAGTAATACATGAAAACTGACAACACTGAAAACAAAAACAATTCATTCATACAGATATTTGATTCTCTCGCGTTTCTCGCTTGTGGAAATATCTGCCTGCTTCTAAATTTAAATACAAAGTCAATCACTATCTCCTCTCTTCTTGAATACTGTTCTTTTATTGTCCCGTTTCTTTCAATCTCACTAAAACCTTTTATGCTATAGTGTTTTACTGCCTTGCTTTTTAAATGATAATATATATATATATATATATATATATATATATATATATATATATATATATAATATTATTGTCATATAACTATTTAAATATAAAGTACATACGTGAATATTTAAACACTCTCTCTTTCTCTCTCTCACTCCTTCTCTCTTTATATATATATATATATATATATATATATATATATATATGTATGTGTGTGTGTGTGTGTGTGTGTGTGTGATGGTGAAACTAGCGATTAAAGTACTTTCTAAATATTTTCGTCTGAGTGAATTGTTTTCTTTTTTAATTGGAGTAACATTTTTTATAAAAAAATTCTCGTCACGCTCATTACGGTGAGCAACTAATGCGTTTAATTCGTTCTTTTGTAAATGATCCCTTTTGTGTTCATATAATCTTTTATTTACATTTCTTGATGTTTCGCCAATGTATTCCTTGTGACAATTATTACAGATAATAGAGTAAACTTTTTGAGGTTTCTCCAATATATTCTTTCTGACAATTCTTACTAGTGACAGACTAAATTCTTCCTTCAAGTTTTGGTCTATTGTTTTGCAGTAATGAAGCCTTTTTATAGTTTTAGACGTAGTTATGAAAAATGTTATATTAAGTTTAGATAAATTCTTTTCGGTTATACTTGTGATAGAGTTAGTAGGCAGAACAACATATTTTTATTAGTTGGATTTGTTATGAGGACTGCGTTTCTATTTTGGAATATTTTAAGAGCTTTTTGTTTGGTACTGAATATAAAATAGGGTATTAGAGGAGCTTGAATGAATCTTGCAAATTCTGAATGCTCCTCCACTTGGAAAAATGAGCTGATCACATATAAAAAAAATTCAGCCAATCATATTGAAAAAACATTCATAGCAATTCCAAAACATAAAAAAAAAATAAAAAATTCTTTAAATTAAAAAATTCCCAGCATTGCTTGTGCACATTTGCAGACGCATCAACGTAAACATAAACTTAACTTTATTATTTTAACAAATTCTGTGTATTGAAAATTTCTCCTCTTAAAATACATAATACGAAAATGACTAAGCAAGAGGTACAAACCCGCCATGATAACGTAAACATTGAAAACCTGACATTCAATTTAAAAGGCTCCTAAAAACACTTCACTTATTCTTGTACAGCGTAATGCAGGGGTTGGCAACCTATAGCACACGCGACACACGTGGCACGCCAAGTAATTTCCAATGGTACGCAGCCGCAAATGACATCACAAAGTCCAAACCAATAACTACTACAACGCAAAGATATTTAGCTGTTTCAATTTTAATATATACTAAAGTGTATATACTATATATTACTATATAAAACACATTGTAGAATATTGACCTTGACTTGTATGAAAATACGTACGATGTTGGCACATTGAATGATTTTAAAACGCTAAGTTCGCGGATAGTTAGCAGAAGGCTGCTGACCCTTAGCGTAATGGATATAGGCGGTGTTTAATCAAGTCTTGCAATCATCTAGTCCTGATTTCAATCCCTCGATCAAGCAATGAAATCAATATACTCTATTTCATCAAAAATTGATACAATAATCACCATATATAAGATATCCCATACGAATCAAAATAATAGACCCCTGAAGATGGCCAGAGGCTATGTGGCCGAAACTTTTTGTTTATAATGGAATCTATAATACCCAAGATGGACGTAAACGTTCAAATTAATCGAATAATTCAAAGTATATCGTCAGTAAAAATCGTAAAACTGCTTATTTGTATTTGTTCAGTATGAGATTGTAAAATATATATCTTCCTGCATGTTCACTTATGTCGTCGTCTTTGTAGATTAGAGTTTCCCAATCTAAGCGATATCGGCCATCGGTGGGCGTTTTCATCTGTTGGGTGGGCGATGAGAAACTGAACAGAAAATGGTGAAGGATTGGACACATTTGTAGGAGATATAGGATTTTGAGTATTTAAAAAGATATTTCAACATATGCTACCCGAAAAAAAATATTCTAAGGTGATATGCAAGGAACCTGTATATATATATATTTAAAAAAAAAAAAAAGAAAAGGAGGCTAAATGGCAATAAGTGGGTCTCATTTCTTGATAAGATATTCGCGCAAACAAGAAATATTTTGGCATTTCTATAGTTTTGAGAAATGTCATTAACATTCAAATTGTTCTTTAGATGGATGTTGTAGCATACGTACGGACGATAATGGGTATGTCCCCATTCACATAAATGCAATAGTAAATATGTTGGTCTGCAGTCAGAAATTTGTCTCTGGTCAAACTCTCTGGCTCCGGGCAGAGAGGATCCCCAGACAAGGCAATGTCGCAGGCTGAGTCTACGGTCTCGGGTACCCCACATTAAATTCGGCCTTGTGCCACATCTGACTGCGCGGGGCGGTTGGTAGATATCGTGTAGTTGTAGATCCATTGTGGAATTCAATTGACTCACTTCTAGCAGTTGAATTCTTCTACGCGCCGCCGGCGAATCGTATATGCGTTGTTCTTGTCCTAAGTATTATCGTTCATTAGCAACATTCGTTTGATTATTCTATTCAGTAGCCCTCCCTAGTTTACAACAATGGAATAACATTTTTTTTCGGATATAAATCAGATAAGGTAAGACCAAGAATAACAATAAATATTGGCTGAATTTTTATCATTTCCTATAGTGCATACTATTTTTAATTTTATAAATGTGGTTCTCCAGAAGGATGCTGAGAATATCCTAAACTAAACATGTGAGAAAAGACGAAGTTTTAGAGAAAATGAAAGCAACAAGTACACTTATATGTACTGTCAGAAACAGACAGTTGAAACTTCTAGAGCACATAATGAAGAATGGTGGCTTAGAGAATTTGGTACTCACGTGACATATTGAAGGCAAGAGGGACAGAGGGAAGCAACAGATAATCTTCCTAACGAGTTTGTGCAAATGGTTAACGGAACAGGGTTTAGGGGAGATAGCAAAAAGACAAAAACTCAGAACTGCAAAGAATAGGAAATTGTGGAGAGCCATAATTGTCAACATACTGAAAGGATACGGTTCATAGAAGAAGGGCATAACGTACGCGCTAGCGAAAAAAGAACTAATGAACGAACGAAGGAAGACGTGTAATTATAATATATTCTTCCTTGAGAGTGAACAAGATAATTTTCAACTGTCGAAGACCGTTTAATTCCAAGGAATCAGACTCAAAACCGCTTAGGTTTGAATAAGATAGAATATTAATTATTTTTTTAGTAGGATTAGATTTAAACTTAGCGAGGATTTTCCGACCAGGATCAAAAGGGATTTAACTGCTGGATGAGGACTTTTAAAGCTATTCATGATATGGATTTGTTTTGATAAAATCTATTCACCGGACCAGGAGATTTTTTTTCTCTTCTGAATTTTACAGTTAATAAGATGCTCGATTATTGAAATAAACGAATGTTTTTTTTTTTTAATGGAATTCAGACACGACTACAAATGTGAACAGGAAAGAATTGTGTGTGTCTTGAATATTTCAAGATAAAAGTTTAAATGGACACAACTTATCTTTTATATATTGGACAGTTGCCCACACGAGATTTTTTATTGATTGATTTGTTATTTTATGACTTAGGAACCATTTCCAGATTATGATTCCAGAAAATATTTCTATATTGTAAGAATATTCTGGGGAAGATAATAATGATATAATTATACAAGTCTTACTAATTAATCCATTACCGGGGGAAAAGAGGGAGAGTCATACCTTGCCCAAAGGTATTTGTGCATTTGCTTATTGACTAAATGATTTGTTTTTACGGATTATCAACATTTTGCAGCTTATTTAAAACTAGAAAATATTTCTATAATGAAAGAATTTTTTGGATATAATAATTTTTTAGTAATTAACCCATAGTGGGAGGGAATAGAGGTGGGTTCATGCCTTTCCCAAGGCTATTTGCGCGTAACTGAATATAACGAACCCAACTGAAATTGGAACTTGGCTCTCCGAATTTCAATTTCGAGCCGTTATCCCTCCCCCCCACACACATTGTTGCTTAACAAGATCGTATGAGCACCGCTGTTTTAGTGTGATTTAGCCGAAAGCCTTTGACGTGAGACTATGTTTTTTTTCCAGACGTTTAACACAGATGTTCGAAGAATTAGTCATGATAAACCTTTTCAAAACATTGACTATGACCTGGAACCGGAATGATAGTAGTGGAGGCCCATACGCTCAATGTAACAATAAAAATTCAGGATGTGGAATGAATAAACTCTAAACATTTCAAATACAAAAGTAGATGGATCAGTTATGAAAGTGCTAGGTTTGACCCACACCACACGATGATACAGAGCCCAAACTCGAGTAATATTCTTAAATAACCTCTTAAAATATCGGATGTCAAGCATGGCGTCCAAATCGTTAGAAAATGCCTGAACTATAGACTATATACAATCGTTTTTACATATCTACGATTAAAAATGGCTCCAGGTTAATAAATTCTTTAGGGATTAATGAAGACAATCATTTATCGGATCTTATAGATTGGCGTTACAGAATCCTATAGTACTTTACCAAATAAATAAAAAAAGAAAGAAAAACACAGTCTATTGTTCCCACAACGTAGAGAATCAAATGATCGACCCAGCTGCATTGTTATTAGATTTATAAAAACAAAAATCCTTATTCGGGAATCAGTGTGCCTAGTAACATACACAGTGCTGTTCAATAAAAGTGACTCACCTTATCCTTTGAACTTAGCTCAACTTTCGTTTCATCGGAGAACAGAACATTCTTCCAGTCTTCTACGGTGAAAGTTTTGTAATAGTGAGTCCATTCAAGTCTCTTGGCTTTGTTGGCTTTGCTTATTAGCGGCTTAAACCTTCGTGTACAAAATTTGTAGCCTTGCTCTAACAAGATTTGTAACCTTGTTCTGACGGACTGTTGAAGAGGCAAGACTAACACCTTGCTCTTCACCTTAAACTGGCTGCAATTTCTTGGCTAGTTATAGTCCTCTTCTTCGCAACTTCTCTCTTGATTACCCTGCCAGTTCTATCATCAATCTTTTTCTTTCGTCCCCTTGTTTCCTTCCTTGGAGCAAGAATGGCATCATTATGTACCCTAAGCACTCGAGAGACAGTTGATTGTGAGGTTATAGCAATTTCTGCAATTTCTCTCGTAGACTAAGTGGACAGTGCGGACTTATCCCAATGAGAATTTATTAAGAAAATGGATCGGGCGTGATAGTGATAATAACAACGTGCTGTTGAAATGACCAACACGTTCACTTGACTTAACATCTTGCGAAAAGACAGGTCGATATTTTCACCTTCCTAAAATGTCGCACCTTGATTAATTTTCGTCTACGAAGCCATGTAAAAAAAAGTATATTGTCGCGAGTTTTATTTGTATGTATCTCTTTTTTTTAATCATTTTATCTAACGATTTCTTTTTTTGTTGATACTAATTCCTTTTTTTTCAAAATATTTTTTCTTTTTTTATTGAAGTGAAATAAGTTTATCCTTTATTTGAAAATTTTGAATATTAGTTCACTGAATTTTTTTCTGCCTCATGCAACTATTGGACATTATCTTTATTCCTGGCTCACAGACATGGAGTGTTAGTCTTCAACAAAAAGTGCATGTTAGCACTTAAACTAAATTGAGACTTTATATTTCTTTCAACTCTGGGCGTAGATTAACTTAGACTGGAATAGGCCCATGTAAGTGCGTATATTTCTGTTAAACTCAATCTCCAGGATATAGAGTTAGTACAACGATGAGTAACTCGGAAAGAGAAATCAGCAAGCAGAGTTCGAATTCCAACCTAGTTCGCGTTAGAATAGGTATGAATCCATCTCTTCTCCTCCACCTATGGGTTAATTAGAATGACCCTCTTGAGGTGAGAAAGTAACCAGTCTAGGACGAGGAAAATTCTAAATTCAAAGCCAGTCTGATGAGATATAGATTCCGTCAGGCTATCTTTCAATGGACGCACCACTGCTGCCACGGTTGCAGTACATGCGGTGCTACTACGACGCAAATGGATTGCGGGATTTTGTCATGTCACGTGAAGAATTCTCTAAGGGAGGGAGATCTGCCTATTTAAAATATTTACTTTTTTTTATTATCTGGGATTGAACATTAACCGCTAGCATCAGGAGAACTGCGCCACTAATTCAGATGAGTTGAACTCTGGATACGATTGTAAATTGAATTTGAGTGTAAAAGACCGCCCCCCTTCGTAAAAATATTCAGTAAATCTATTTCTGGTTGCAGGGCAGAGAAAGAGAAAAAGTGGGTTGTGAACATTAGATTTTCTTTGGCGTTTGACGTTTGTCAGAATTTCGCACCGAACAGCTGCCGACTTTGAGACCGATGCATTAATTCTGTCACGACGAAACAAGGAATGGTGAGCGAGATCTTTGAGATGTATTCAGCCGAAAAAAAATCAGTAAACTCGAAAATGAATCGATCACAAATGAACGTGTCTCCAGACAAGGATATATTGATGTACATAGATTCGCACATATCACCTGCACTGATAATTCACCTCCATTATCTAGAAATATTTTAACACGCATGCGCACACACGCAGATATACATAACGTAGCTTCCCTTTGCCTTTTCTATAAATATGTTCATGGTAATTTTTCTGATGAGATATCTTCATTCGTACCTAGATTTTATGAATTTAAGCACAACTCGTTCGTCTCATTTCATTGTAGAAATTGCTAGATGTTCTATGTTTATCGGTTCTTCTTTCGCTTTTGAAAACTCCATTCAAACTTTTTCAGGACCCATCTTTAATCTCCTTGAATCCTGTTCTCTTATCCCTCTCTGCCTCTCTCTTCAATAACCACTGTATCTTTCGCTCTTAGTAAATACTTCCGTCTTAGTGGCTTTATCGCCTTGCTTGAGGTGAAATGATTTAAAAGAAATATGTATTGAGTAAATTTGTGCAACGTTTTTCATATGTTTCATTAAAAACCAGTTTTGATTCTATTTTCTTATTCATCCTTCACTTCTAGTAATTTTTTGATATCCGGTGGGTAGTGGAATATGAATCTTCCCATATCTGAGTAATTTCAGCTGACACCATTAGCCATTTACAAGACGTTTGTGCAAACATAGAAAAATACATTTCCGCAATAAGACGGAATGCAAAAAGAACGATTTTTCACGTTACACCGCTTTCCTAACTACCTTTACTGTTCAGCATAGTTTATTGTTTTAAGAGGCGATGATTAGAATTGTAATAAAATACAAACATACGAAGGTCAATTTATGTATTTTCTTTGTTCTTAAGTATTGACAACAAATGTTTTCTTTATTTTACACTATTTATTTATTATATTTTCTATTACAACTTCGTGTTTGGAAAACAAATATTCTCTAACCAGTTGAACTCATTGCAAAACAGCAACTAATTGCCAATTGATTCAAACTTTGAAAAAATGGCAATAAGGATTCCCTTATAGGTGGGTCACATATTTTAATAATTTAATAAATGTTTTAAAATTTATGAATGAAATTGTTATATATATATATATATATATTTATAAATTGGTAAATGCATTGGATTTGGTTTTATTGCATTAGATTTTAGTATGTTATAAATATAAAATTTTCTTGCAAATAACTGTGTAATATTTTTGTTGTAAATCCACCCCCCCCCAGAAAAAAAATTTATAAATTCATTTTCATCGTGTGTTTAGATATTATTCCAATTCTAAACATCGCTTTTTAAAACAATAAACATTACTAAAGATAGTGAAGGTTGTTAAGAAAGCGGTGTTATCTGAAAAATTGTCCCTTTAACACTGTAGCACGCATTACCACAATTATTTATCTTTGACTGGGAATGACGTGGAAAAGGACAAGACGCTGGAGGTTACCAAACATGTAGCGGTCACAATGCAATTTATATTTGACGGAAAATAGCACATAGTATAAAATACAAGACAGAACGCAATGGTTCAAAACATAACAATTGAATTTATTAGTGTTTTGGTGTATATGCATATAAGCTGAAGGTTTGATAGAGTTACATCTCTTAGATTTGGGAAATATTTATACCGGAGCTCATAAAGTTGGAGTAATTATTAAACTGAAGTTTAGAAGAATAAAGTTCCTGTTGCATGTTAGGAAATGTGAATTGGTAAATTTGGTAAGAGTTCAGAAGGGTTAAAAGTTCGTACTTGCGTGAATTGATAATGTTCTTTAACGTCTGACCGCAAGGTTAAAACAGGAGTTCTTGAAGGTTACATTTTGGCAGCAAGGAATAAGACGCGAGAGAAAACGGAGAGAGAGAGAGTTTACACGTGTTTTGTTTATATAATGTGATGTATCACGTTTCTGGCTCAAACCTTAGTGAACGGTAAATTTCATCCCTTGCGTTCAGGATATCTGATTGGTCGGAATTGACCAATCAGTTAGCTAGTTTTGAGGAGATTAACCAATGAATGCTTGTCGCATGATTTGTATGTTTGTGATGATAATCACTACGGGGGAAGAGTGCATTTTCCCGCGGGGGTGGGGGCAAATATGGAAGATTCCACAACACTACCTCTTACTGCG
>CAHIKZ030004486.1:3060000-3087500 GCA_903632075.3 Acanthosepion pharaonis
ACATAACAACCAAAATATTTTAGTGGATTTTATGCTTCATTTTAAAGCATAATATATATTTTTCTTAAAAATCGACATTACAACCAAAAACATTTTGATGGATTTTAAAAAAAAATGTATTATGCTTCATTTTAAAGCATGATATATTTTTTTTTAAAAATCCACATTACAACCAAAAACATTTGCGATTCCTCTCCTCTTTTTATTATATTGTCCATTTCATAATGTGTGACATCATTTGTTTACATTTGAATACGCTTTGAGCAGATATGAATGTACGTGAGACATTCAGGGAAGATTGAAGTTGAAAGGCAGTAAATTCGATCTCACTAATCGAACGATCCTCTCTGGCTCGATCGATTAAGAGCACGCCAATGACGGTTTCGTATAGGATACAGGTTCGATTTCTGGCAGAGGACGAATATTTTATATGAAAATTTCTCGGATATTCAGGCCGGTAAGTGTTATAAATACTGTTTATTATAAAAACAGAGCATTTACTTAAATATTTGTATCTATAAAAAGAATGTATAAACATAAAAATGTTTTAAATATATATATATATATATGTATTTGGGCGTATATGTATTCATCGATTTTCTTCTATATTCCGTATCTATTGAGGACTTGTGCGATCATGGCTCTTCTCTACTTTCTGTTTGTACCTTTTAGTAAAGTTTCTCTTTTAATTGTAAAAACACTTGATTCCATTGATGAAGTTTAATTAAAAAGAATAAAAACTTGTAATTTCAACGGATAATTTATTGTTAAAGAGATAGATTTCGGAAATCTTTTATAATCCTTGACAAGCATTTTGTACCTAGTTAATGTGAGTAAATGTTCCCGGTCTGTTCCCGGTAGCCTCTTTGGTTATGGTCCAAGTCGAGATTCCCAACCTCCCCAGTTTGTTTTGGCCCTTTTTCATCTCGACTGGGTCAGCTTTTTATTTCCCATATCCGTCTAGATTTTCACTTTTCCCACTCCCTTAGCGAGAGAGCTTCTTGATTTTGTCCAATGGCCAGAATACAGCGGCCTCTCATTTTGAGGGTTGGACGGGCCCTACTAATATCAATTATGTTTAGTTCACTTTGTGTCAATGTTTAATTTGTTTTTGGGGTTCATTCTCTCCCCTCTCATTTTTCATCATAGAATTGTAAATATAATTAATTAGCATCATTAAAATTTTTATTGCATGAGGCGCGTTTTGTAGGTTCCCCTTGAGAGGACACGGTATTATGGTCTATGGAGGATTGATTGGTGATGGACGAGTTTTTGTGGTAAATGGGCAAATTGTAACGAGTGAATGGGTCGTGAATCGGATTTGCTAGGTATAAGATAGTTAGTGAAGACCAGCCTCAACCCCCTCCCCCCTTTTCTGCCTTGTGCTACAATTGTATTTTGTATAGATGAAATAACAGTCACTAAGCTACATTGTATACGTTATAAATTCAAATTCGATCGAACTGAGTTCGCGAGACATGCGTAATCTGAAAGCGTGAGAATTGCTTAAAGAAAGAAAAAAATGACATTTCCAGAGTAGAGAAAAATACTAGTTTTTTCGTATTTTCCGTTGAAGCAGGGAAGTCCATGCTGGGTGAAGCTGTGATGTATCAATTCTATTAGAAACATTTTCGGTACTTGTTGTTATCATTTATTCAACTACCGTCTTTTTGAATTGGTGTTGCTTGGTCAATTATATTTCCGGTTAGTCGAAGTCTATTTTTTCTCTTTTTGCTATCTGTCATAATCACTGTTCTGCTATTTATACAAACCCATAGGTAAGACACGCCCTGCTTTCGTCTGTCTCTTTGATCTGAATATGTCGTGCCAGTTTCAAATTTTCTAAGCTGTATTATGTGCCTTAAAAAATTTAACTGTCTCTTTCTGCTTAAAATAAATCTCCTTTTTGTTTCCATTTTCTCTTAAACTTCGTTATTGCTCGGTTGAATTACATTTCTATTTTCCTAAGTCTCTACTTCATACGTCATGAAATTGTCCAGCATTCACAGCCACATAGAAGGACTAATATTACATACCAGTTCACCATTCTTTTATTTGATTCTAACGAACATTTTGACTATCTCTTAAAACTTTGCTTATTTTTCCCGTGGAGGTTAACTTCTTAAAGACCTCCTTCTACATTATGTATCATTTCACCTTCTTCATCTTAAATCTGCTTATGTCCTTTCAGCACGTAGACGATCATGGGTCTCCACAATTTCCTGTCGTTTGCAGCTCTTAGTAAATTTTGTCTTTTTGATATCGCTCCTAAAACCTGTTCTAACAATCAATTTACACAAGCTTGTATTGTAGGTTAATGCGTTGTTTTCCTCTGTCCCTCTTGCCTTCAGTATGCCTTGTGAGTGTCAGGTTTTCCAAACCATCTTTCCTCATTATTTTCCCTAGAAATTTCAACTGTTTTTTTATGTTATGTATAAGTCTTTTTGTTTCCATTTTCTCGAAAAATTCGTTGATGCTCACATCTTCGGACCATGCTCATCATCCTTCTGTAGAACTATATTTATTTTGCTTTAAGTCTCTTAATCTTTGAGGAGATTGTCTAGCACTCACTTCCATATCAGAAAACAGATATCACATAAAAGTTCAGTATTTTTTTTTTGTTTCTAACGAAGTCTTTTTTCTGTTTCTCAGTACTCTACTTAGCTTTTTGAAGGCATCTTTGCCCATCCCATTGCGGCTTCGGATCTCCGTGTCGCACTTTCCGTCTTCTGTTACAAGATTTGCCAGGAATTTACATATTCAATTTGCTTTAATTCTATCGCCAGAAACTCTTAACTCTGATTTGAAAGGAACATTCTTTTTTTTTTTTCATTAATGTGCAGCACCCCCTTCAGGATGTTGGTGATCAGGCCTCGCCATATGATACATTAACTGTCGTAATTAAATGCAAATTAATAAAGTCAAAATAGTTCTTTCTTCACATACGGGCTTTTATTATACAGGGTGGTCCGAAAGTCTTGACACCCCTTACCACAAATTTTTGCACTTTTCTTTATTTCTAACGAAATTTTTGCTAATTCTTAATAATTTGCTTAGCTTTTTGAAATCATCTTTCTCTATTCCTAGGCGCCTTTTAATTAACACACACACACACACACACACACACACACGCACACCCACATACACACATGCACACGCACATATATAGATAGATATGAGATAACGATATACAAATCTTTATTCAATTTTTTATATATCAAGAACATTTTTGAAAGAAAAGACGTATGACAAATAGGATTTTTTGCACTCTTTTCTTTATTTCTAACGAAATTTTTACTATTTCTTAATACTTTTCTTAGCTTTTTGAAATCATCTTTCTCTAATCCAAGACGTCTTCTAATTAACGTACACATACGCACACACACATTCACACACACACACACACACACACACACACACACACACACACACACACACACACACACACACACATATATATATATATATATATATGGGATGACGATATATAAATTTTTATATAATTTTATATATCTCAGGAATAGTTTTAAAAGAAAAGGAAAAGATGTTTGAAAAATTGGTAAAAAAAAATTGTGACGCGTTTTTCTTCCGTTAGGACTTCATCCGACAGAGGTTTGTTTACGTCGTTGTGACGACCTATTCTTTTAAAACAAATCTAAAGCTCGTTAACCAATACCTCTCAGCGAATCACCCTTTTTTTATCAGAATTCAGCAGAAAATCTGTTACGCTCTTTTATTTGCATAAAAACACAGAAGAATTGATAATAAATTTTGTTTACCACCCAGAATAATCTCATGTAAATGCTTCTCCCATAAAAGATCTCACCTCCTTATCCACGTCTGTCCACGTCTCTTCGTTATTAAACGTCCGGAATGTCTGGGCCGATTCACTTGGTCCGAACAAATAAGAAATTAGCATGATGAGTCGAATTACAATCGACCAGACAAGTAGGAAACACAAATTCAATCTATAAACGAAAAGCAGACGACATGTTGAAACTAATTTTCAGGTTATCTTCATAATGAATTTCTCCTGGAAAAATATAAAATGGTGAAGCTAATTTCAGCTTGTCATATTAAAAAGCAAAAATAACAAGAGAGCGTTCAAGTATTGATTTTTGTTGCTCCACTATTAAACTAATATACATAACGAAGAAGATGTACAGATATATAGGAAAATGTGATTAATTGGCCGAGGCTTTAAATACTGGGCCAAAGAGTCTTTCAGTTTTTTAATGAAGGATTTCTTTTTATATTCCGTGTCCCTTCAGGACGTAGGCGATCATGGCTCTCCACTTCCCCCTATCCCATGTAGTTCTCAATAAGTTTTATCCCTCTGCCACCTCCTCTGAACTTTTTCTGTCATCCACTTGCTTAAACCCGCCAGGTATGTCCCGCGTTGCTTTTCCTTGACTTTCTCTCCTGCTATTCGACCTGTGACTATCAAATTCTCCAAGCCCTCCTTTCTCATTACGAGTCCCAGAAAGTTCAGCTTCTTGATGTTAAGTATAAGCCGCCTCCTTGTTTACATCCCCTCCAAAAATCACATCGTTGCTCACAGGCTCGGTCCATAATAATATTCTTAGCATCCTTCTGTAGAACCATATCCGTTGTCTCGCGTCTCTTCATCTTTGAGGAGACCGTCCAACATTCGCTACCGTAAAGGAGGACAAATATCTCGTAGCAGCTAAATACCCTTTCCTTTGTTACCAAAGAAATCCCTCTGTCTCTCAATACTCTGCCCAGCTTTTGGAATACGCCCTTGGCCATCCCAATATGTTTACGGATCTCAGCTTCGCTTTTAATGTCCTCTACCAAAACATATCCCAGATATTTAAACTTCCACATATGCTTGATTTTAGAGTCCCCGGCCGGCAAATAGCATTTTGGGCTCATCCTTTTACTGATGGCCATAGAAAATGAATTCAATAAATGTACAAAAATAGAAATCGGTTTAAGACAAGGTTAGGTCTTCTCACCGGACATACTTAATCTATACAATGAAAGGATTTTGAGAAAATTAGAAGGATTCATTAATGGTGGTCACAATCTTAAAAACATAAGATATGCAAATGATACAGTGTTGATCGCAGACAGAGAGAGAGGAGACTACAATAACTCCTATAGAAGGTAGTGAAGGAAATGGAGAAGAAAGGACAAAACATCAATTACAAAAGGCTTAATATTTTGTGGTCAGTAACTAGAACAGCCCAGCATGTTTGGTTTGGTTTGGTTTATTTTGTTTTACGGTATATCAACCTCAATGGGTTATTTAATGCCGACAAGATTTTTAGGATAGATTCGTATGAATAGAATATGTATTCTTTGGTTTAAATTGGTTTGTTTTTTTTTTCTTTTACGGTATATCAACCTCAATGGTTTATTTAATGCCGACAAGATTTTTAGGATAGATTCCTATGAATAGAATATGTATTCTTTGGTTTAGATTGTTTTAGTTTATTTTCTTTTACGGTATATCAACCTCAATGGGTTATTTAATGCCGACAAGATTTTTAGGATAGATTCGTATGAATAGAGTATGTATTCTTTGGTTTAGATTGGTTTAGTTCATTTTTTTCTTACGGCATATCAACCTCAATGGGTTATTTAATGCCGACAAAATTTTTTATTGCTGCTAATATTTTGTTTTGTCAAAAATCTGTTTCTGGTAATATTTTTCCTTCAAAATTGTATTACTGGTAAGAATCTTTTTCAAAAAGTATTGCTGGTAATAGTTAACTATTTGCCCATAGCTGGAACCCTAACAGGTACTACCACCCTGGGTCAGGGTGGACCTGGGAACACCAGCAATTAAGAGGTGGTTCCACGCTCCTCAAAACCTCCTGATCAGAGGCCTTGCTGCTGGACGTAGTTTAACGTCTTACCCAGGACGTGGATGTAGTTTAATGTCTTACTCAGGACAGCAGCCCAGCATGCAATTTACAAATTAGAGATACTAAAATCAAGCAAGTGCAACAATTTAAATACCTGGAATGTGTTTTAACAGAGGACAGAAAGGGTGACATCAAAATCCGAAGGTGAATTGGAACAGCTAAGATGCCTTCCAAAAGCTAAACTAAGTATTAAGAAAAAGAAAAGAGTACTGAAATATTACGTAATTTCACTCTTCTTATATGGAAGTGAATAATGGGCAATCTTACCACAGATGAAGAAGAGACTTGAAGCAACAGAAATATGGCTCTACAGAAGGATACTGAGAATATCATAGACTGAACATGTAAACAACGGCGAAGTTCTTGAGAAATTTGAAACAAAAAGCACAATTATATTTATTATCAAAAAAGAAATAGTTAAAATTTCTGGGGTACATGACGAGGAAAGAAGGCTTGGAAAACCAGACACTCACAGAACATACTGAAGACAAAAGGGACAGCGAAAAACAACGCATCATCTACATAATAAGCTTGGGTAAATTGATGGCTGAATAGCGTTTAAGATATATATCAAAAAGTCAAAATTAACTAAGAGCTGAACAAAGACGTTAAGAGAGGTGATTGCCGAATTTCCTCAAAGGAAATGATCACAAAGAAGAAGAAGAAGAAGAAGAAGAAGAAGAAGAAGAAGAAGAAGAAAAAGAAGAAGAAGAAGTGATACATAATGAAAAAGGAGTGCTTTAGAATTTAACCCCCGCAAGGGAAATCGAGATAAGGAGCTGGTGTCAATTGTTAGCAGGAAGTGAGAAACGGCGCTAAGGGTCACAAAGGATAAGAAGTAATAGAGATCCATCTTCATCCACGTCCGAAAGTGAAATTAAATAGAAGAATATGATGCGTGGAAGTTGTTTTGTAGCTTCTTCTTCTCCCATTTCTTTGTGATGGCTCTGTGCTCATTTCCAAAATCGCCAGATCTATTTCCTGGAAGATATTGATATTTAAACTCCTATAAAAAAAAAATAACAATATTAGCTCTCCGCCTTCCTCGCCAGCTGCCCCTCCCTCCTCTGGAGTTTTCTAGGCGACTCTTTAATTTTGGCGGGAAGATGCCGCAGTCTGGTGTCCTCATAAACTGGGACCGCGCCATTAATGTTCCTTTCTTGTATCCGAGGAGCAGAGATGACGGGAATTTTTCTTTAATAACTAAGTTCCTGTGACAGGGTTTTGCAAGATATCAAATTTGGCTGCAAACACAGATATTATCAAAAGTTGTCCAAAGAATGGAAGGAAATATCCTAAGATCTCGCGTTCACTCAACATTTTTTTTATCTACTAATCTTAACCTAATACAAGGCCCAAGAGCCACTCAAGGTAGAGATTTATTGCGAGCTTTTGTATGGACGTAAGACAGAGCAAGAAGTGAAATTAATGAGGCTATAAATTAAAGATAGCTTTTAACCTTAGATTTGAAGAGGTCAATAATGTAGTGATTACAAAAACATCGAACTGGGAATCTGTCCGTCTTGAGTAAAATGATAAACTACATTCGGTAGCAAGGTCTCTGATCAGAAGGTTTTGAGGTGCCTGGAACCACCTCTTAATTGCTGGTGATCCAAGGTCCACCCTGACCTCAGGTGGCAGCAACTATTAGGGTTTCAGCTATGGGCAAATAGTTAATCCACAAACTGGGGTCAAAACACTATGTAAGTGTAAAAATAGGTTTTAATACCAGCAATACATTTTTGTAAAAAAATATTACCAGCAATGAATTTTTGAAGTAAAGAATTATTTCCAGCAATTAATTTTTTAATAAAAATTATCAGCAATAGATTTTGGAAAAAAATATCACCAGCAATAAATTTTTGTGAAAAAATATTACCAGAAATACATTTTTGAAAAAAAAATGAATTACCATCTTTGAAGAAAAAAATAAAATCTTGTCGGCAATAAAAATCTTGTCGGCATTAAGTAATCCATTGAGGATGATATGCCGTAAAACGAACCAATCCGACCAAACCAAACAGGGAGTCTGTAACACTTGCCAGCAGTTCTTGGAAAGGAGCTGTCTGAATGTAACTTACTTTTTACGATAGGAATTCGAATGGAATGGGCAATATTCATCCGTGTGTACATAGAATGACGGGTCCCAGCTGTAAAGGTCAGGGGTGCTGGAACTAAAGAACATAGCTCATCAGAACACATACCGTGGAAGTAGCGATATAGCAGCGAGAGTTTCACAATGTTTCCTCTCTGGGAAAAGTGGTTGCAGTTTGAAAAATAATACTTAAGAATTCATCACCACGAAGAGCCTTTAGAATTCTGTCAAGAGAGGCAAGTGAAGATTGGAAAGCCTCAGCCCAAATATATTAGCAATACTTTATTTTTGGTCTGATCTGTCTCTTGAAAAGATAAAGTATAGCAGATAAATTATAGTGGGGGTCAAATACTGGACGATGCCATTTTGTCAAGCAAGACATTAAAAGCCACTAAAGTGCAAGGAGCTACAAAAAAATGCAACCAACAGAAAGTACAATAAATAAACAGGATTTAAGGGCATAGAAAATATTTATCTGTGATAATTACATTATTTACATTATTCGGACTGTTATCCTCATCTTCATTGCTATATTCACAACGTATCCGGCGTTGTACGCTACGGGCTTCTTCAGGTGATTGGAATTTTTAACCAAACCCTTTATTTGGTTCACAGGTGATAGACTGTTCTAGTTCCACGTGCTATGCCTCTTCCGGATGTCTCAGTTATTTACTTTTAACTCAACTCTCCAAGTTTGCTTCACCACTGCTGTGGTCTGGTATTGAACTAACAACTCTTTCGGTCGAGTCACTGGATCTAACCAACGTCTTTATCCACTGGGTCATGTGTCCTTAGATGAAAAGAGTTCGGTGGGAAATTTCAATCACCTGAAGAAGGCCGGGGCGTACAACGGCTGAAACGTTGTGAATATGACAACGAAGATGAGGATAACAGTCCAAATAATGTAAATAATGTAAGTAGCCATAATACCTCATATCAGAGATATAGAGATATCCTGAAGAATGCCGAGGCGTACAACACCCGAAACATTGTAAATATGGCAATGAAGATGAGGATAACAGTCCCAATAATGTAAACAATGTAAGTAACCATAATATCTCATCTCAGAGATATAGACAGATCCTGAAGAAGGCCGAGGCATACAACAACCGAAACGTTGTAAATATGGCAATGAAGATGAGGATAACAGTCTAAATAATGTAAACAATATAAGTAACATAATACCTCATTTTAGAGATATAGACAGATCCTGAAGAAGGCCGTTGCGTACAACAGCCAAAACGTTGTAAATAATGCCATGAAGATGGGAATAACAGTCTGAATGATGTAAATAAGGTAAGTAACCATAATAGCTCATCTCAGAGATATGGATTGATCCTGAAGAAGGCTGTTGTGTACCACAGCCGAAACGTTGTAAATATGGCAATGAAGATGAGGATAACAGTCCGAATAATGTAAATAATGTAAGTAACCATAATACTTCATCTCAGAGATGTAGACAGATCTATGGTAGTCTATTTCGATTTATATTTGACTAGCCGTAGAGCCTGGCGTTGCCCGGGGATCTAACAGTAAGAGATAGATCAAGTATCGACCATCATAAAGACTGAAAAATAAAATTGACAAAGATTATTGTTTAAGGTTGACGAACACGCATGTCTTAATTACTTTTTTTTTTTTTTTTTTTTTTTACGAATTGGTCAAACCCAAATTCAAGCAAAAACATTGTTTTCAATCGTTATGGATCTACCGATTGAATAGAATTTTATTATAAACAATTGTCTTGTAAATGGAATTTTTAAAGCATTCTGAATGTAAAAATAAAGAAAAAATGTGCAAGACAATAAGAAACACTACCTGCCAAAAAAAAAGTGAAGTTTTGTTGAAATCGGTTGAAAAATGTAGGAAATCCGATCCCATATATAAACGAAACACACACACGCACACACAAACAACCTGGGTTCTATAATAAGTATAACTTGATATGAGTTGTCCCCCTTTCCTTCTTGCGACAGCGATGCCTTAATCATGTTTTCAAATTGATTTCGTGCAAAAACAATTGTGTTTTTCCAATATTTGGCGCTGTCAGAACCACCGCAAGGTAATTTTACGTAGTCCTGTGAAGTTTTGTTGAAATCGGTTGAAAAATGTAGGAAATCTGATCCAATATATAAACGTACAGACACACACACACAATCTGTGTTTTATAAAAAGTAAGATTATACTCTCAACGATAATTTATCTGTAACAGATTTTTTATATCTTTTATTTATATATTATATCTAACTTGCTAGTCAACTCAAATGCGCGTATTTATTAATCTATTTACGATAGTATATTTCTATCCGTCTCTCTATATATTAATGTCTATGAAAATCTGTTCATATCTAAAATTGTCCTCTTCTTAACTAATTTAAGGCTTACGACATCATACTGAAACACGGTCTATCCTAGACCGGTTTCTACCCACTCTGTTCATCTATTTACCCAATGTTGGTGGGAGAACAATCCTACCCAACCCTTACCTCCATAGATTTCACTGAGCTACAGCAATTCTCTCTCCCCTAATCATACAATCCCAGGGGACGCAAGTTTGTGATGTCTGATAGAGAAAGCGGGTCGCAGGGAGTTCCAGATAATACCAGATATTAACTGCCTTCGGCTCTTTCCTTCCGGATTTTCCACGCTGGTTTGAATTCACAGTTTCCTTTTGCCTAGACCGTTTTCTAGCCAATGCTTTAGAACCCATTCTGTCCTGCTATTTACCCATAGCTTGGGGTGGGGGAGAAAAATCCATTACCCAACCTTACCTCCATAGTTTTATATTGCTGTTATTTTCATACATTTTTTTCGTATATTTCTCAACTTCTTTTTTTCTCTTTTCGATCACCGAAGTTAAGCAGCATCAATCCTGGTCAGTATCTAGATGAGTGACTGCTTGAGAACTCCGGATGCCGTTAGCTTGTATTTGCGGATGGTGTAATGTTATTTAATAGCTCGGAATTGTTAATCATGGATGCGAGTTCTAATGTTGGTTATATTCAATTATGCACAAATACCCTTGAATCCACCTCTTTTCCCCCAGCTATGGGTTAATTAGTCTTTTCTCGGCAAACTCTTATTATCTCAAAGGAATTCTTACAATCTAGAATGTTTACTCGCTTTAATTAATCTGCAAAAGTTGATAAGCCCTAGAAAATAAATCCATCAGTCAATTCTTATTTTAACTTACTATCTTGCTCAAATGATCATCTCTATGACAGTCTCTTAATAGGTATAGATCTATGATAATATGTATATTTAGGAAGTATATTTTCATTCAAGCAGATTTGGTTGAATTATTAAAACTTATTATGTCTATTAATTTTAGTTTTGCTATTTTTATTGATCAATTTTCTACAGCCAACAAGAATCTAATTCACGGACTTGAAAAGATTAAAAGTAAAAGAGACATAATACATCAAAATAATCTATGATAATCTATTTCTATCTAATAGCCTATATCTTTCTGTCGATGACTGTTCACATCTAATCGATTTCTTATCTAACTTCTTATCTATCAATCTGTCTTCGTCTATTCATATCTGACCAACAATTTAGTTAGACAAATACGATCGTTAATTCATATTCATGTATCGATCTATATTTCATATCTTTCTATATACCGCCTTATTATATATTTGCGTATAGTTCCTTTCTTTGCCTTATCAATCCGTGTATCGAATCATCTCTTTCTCTATCGATCTCTTTTTCTCACACTCTCTTTATCTTTCCAACCCTTTCTCCCACACTCTGTCAACATATATTTCTCTTCTTTCTCTTGCAAATTCTTGAAAATTTAATTTTAGAAAAATCAATTGGGTGCCTTTTGCAGGCTGGTATGATTGCAAGGTTTTGCACTGAGCCACAACAACCTTCTCTTCCCTACGTGTGCAATCCCAGGACACACAAGTTTGTGATGTCTGGGTAGAGAAAGCAGGTCGCAGGAAATTCCAGATAATCCCTGATATTAACTGCCTTCGGCTCTTTCCTTCCGGATTTTCCAGTTTGGTTTGAATTCTGAGTTTCCTTTCGTCTAGACCGTTTTCTAGCCAATGCTTTAAAACCCAGTTTGTCGTGCTATTTATCCATAGCTGGGGGGTGAAAAGTCCATTACCCAACCTTAACTCCATAGTTTTATATTTCTCTGTCATTTTCATACATTTTTTTCGAATATTTCTCAACTTCTTTTCTTTCTCTTTTTCGATCACCGAAGTTAAGCAGCATCAATACTCGTCACTACCTAGATGGGTGACCAATTGAGAACTCCTGATGCTGTTAGCTTGTATTTGCAGGTGGTGTAATGTTATTTAATTGCTCGGAATAGTTAATCATGGATGCGAGTTCTAATATTTGTTATATTCACTTACGCGCAAATACCCTTGATTACACTTCTTCTCCCCCAGCTATGGGTTAGTTAGTAAGTATATCAGTAAACTTTTATTATCTCAAAGGAATTCTAACAATCTAAAATATTTTCTGGCTTTAATTAATCTGCAAAAATTGATAAGCCATAGAAAACGAACCCATCAGTCAATTCTTATTTAACTTACTATCTCAAATGCTCATCTCTATGACAGTCTCTTAATAGGTATAGATCTATGATAATATGTATATTTAGGAAGTATATTTTCATTCAAGAAGATTTGGTTGAATTATTAAGACTTATTTTGTCTATTTATTTTAGTTTTGAAAGAAAATTTTGGTATTTTCCTTGACCAATTCTAGACAATACCAGATATTAACTGCCTTCGGCTCTTTCCTTCCAGATTTTCCAGGCTGGTTTGAATTCAGAGTTTCCTTTCGTCTAGACCGGTTTCTAGCCAATGCTTTAGAACCCAATCTGTCGTGCTATTTACCCATAGCTGGGGGGAGAAACATCCATTACCCAACCTTGCCTCCATAGTTTTATATTTCTTCTTTTCATACATTTTTTCCTATATTTCTCAACTTCCTTTTTTTCTCTTTTCGAATTTTTTTCAAATTTTCGTGAAATACACTATCACTCTTTTGGCTTCAGTTTTTCTTTCTTGAATAAAAGCAAAAAAAGCTAAAATTATTAGCTACACTGAAACTTTTCTCATTTTTTCATAAACCAAACAGTTTCCCCATTATTTTCTCATTATTTTCGCCCCAATGTCAAGAAATACGTTTTAAAAAAAAAGGTTAAGTGGAACATGAGGACGACACGACAAAAGTCACGTCTTTCAGTGTTTTCTTTTTTGTCCTTATTAAAGAAATAAAAACACAATATCACGACAAGTAGTTTTGATTAAATTCTACTTGTTTTCTGAAGAACATGATTCTCCAAGAAAAAAAAATTCTCTTCTAATTTTCAAACATGAACAAAAAAATGTTACTCCAAGATACACGGCTTGAAGATTGTTTTTATTCCGTTCTTGCTACCTGGATTTTTGTAAAATCATTTCACCTCAATTAAGGTAGGTACGTTTCGGCTTATAGGGAGTAAAATGAGAGAAAAGACTGTGTTTAGGGAGGATTGAAGAAAGGACAAAAGATGAACGGGATTCAAGAAGATAGAAGATGGCGATTGACGTTGCATTTAAAATTTTGAATGATGTCTTGGGAGAGAAAAGAAGCGGAAGGGAGTTCTAATGTTGGGAAACGCGAGAAAATAAACTGTTGGGATAGAAGTGGCGGATGTATTTAATTATTTCAACAGTAAAACGGTGGGACGTAAATGCTAAACTAGTCGAAAACTTAAATTTACGTATGAGGGAGATCAAAGAAAAAAATCTGGTTTCATGTAGCTTAATTCAATAGTAAACCTTATAGCAATCTTGTAGTACACTTAAAGCGGTTTCTATAAAAGCGATTTTCATGTGAGAAAAAAAGGATACAGGATAGAATCCTGTCGGGAGAAACGATTTTTATCTAGTATGACTTTCGATCTCTAGACCGATTGACATTAATTTCACTGTTTAAAAAAATGTAAACAGGAATAGCAACTCAAACACGGGTACCTACTAAAATGACATAGTAATAAGAAATATATATATATATATGTATATATATATATATGTGTGTGTGTGTGTGTGTGTATATATATATATATATATATATATATATATATATATATATATATATATATATATATATATATAGACACACACATATACATATATATATATATATATATATATATATATATATAAAGTGGTAGCAAAAGTATTTAACACATTGGTTTTTCTTACATATCTCAAAAAATAACAGATTAATTTCAATGAAACTTATAGGAAATATTTAAACGAACATTGTCAATCAAAACATAGAAGGAAAATTTAAAACCACTGTTTTGAGAAACATTTATTAACAATAAATAAAATAACCCATATGCAAAAGTATTTAACACCAATGCAAATATTATGCTAGAAGAGACGTGTCGTCATGATTCCTACCCATATTGAAATGATTTGATATGTCGACTAATGACAGCACTGCACGACACTCAACTGGCTATTAGATAACAGCTCTGAGACACTGCAGCTATTCTGTTGCCACTACTGCAAGAATATGGTGAAAACAAAAGAATTGTCGAATGACATGCGCAAGAAGATCATAAAGAATCATAAAGATGGTAAGGGATATAGAAAAATCACTCAAGATTTGAATTTGCTTGTGAGTACAGTTGGTGCTGTTGTTCGAAAATGGAAAAAAATCGATACTATTGAAAACATTCAAAGGAGTGGTCGTTCCTGTATCTTAAATGAGACTAATGAGCGATACATTTCCCGTACTGTGAAGAAAAATCCATTTTCAACTCGTCGAGAAATTTAGAATGATTTGAAAAATGCCGGAATTAAAGTTAGTAAAGATACAATTAAAAGATCACTGAATCGTGCAGGTCTCACTTAAAGATCACCTAGAAAGACTCCATTACTGAAACGCCGACATGTACAAGCCCATTTGAATTTTGTAAAGAAATATGAAATTGAATCTAATGATTTCTGGGAGAAAGTAATTTGGTCAGACGAAACGAAAATTGAGTTTTACGGACAAAACATGCGCACTCATGTATGGAGGAAAAAAGGAGCGGAATAGGAGCCAACAAATACCATCCCTACAGTCAAACATGGGGGTGGAAATATTATGATGTGGGGTTGTTTTTCCTCAAATGGAGTAGGAAAAATGAAAATCATCGAAGGAACAATGAATGCTGCAAAATACACTCAAATTTTGTCAACTCAACTCTTGAACAGTGCCTCATCTTTGGGACATGGTCGGGATTTTGTATTTCAGCAAGACAATGACCCGAAGTATACTGCTAAAACAACTAAGAATTTGGTTAATAATAATGGCATTAATGTCCTGGAATGGCCAAGCCAGTCACCGGATTTAAATCCAATCGAAAATTTGTGGAAACTATTGAAGTTACGAGTTCATAAAAGAAATCCATCGAATTTAAACAAATTTAAAATTTATGAAGAAGAATATACCAAAATACCAACAAGTACCTGCAAGAAACTAGTTGAAGACTACGGGAAACGATTGGAGGCTGTGCAGCAGACAGAGGCTACTGTACTAAATATTAGCAAAGTGTGTTAAATACTTTTGCATATGGGTTATTTTTTTTATTGTTAATAAAAGTTTCTCAAAACAGTGGTTTTAAATTTTCCTTCTATGTTTTGATCGACAATGTTTGTTTAATTATTTCCTATAAGATTCGTTGAAATTGATTTGTTATTTTTTGAGATATGTAAGAAAAACCAGTGTATTAAATACTTTTGCTACCCACTGTATATATATATATATATATATATATATATAGATAGATAGATAGATAGATAGATAGATAGATAGATTAAAAGTCGCCCTATCTTCTGGATGCCGTTTGATCTGGCTCTTCATTTGCACAGGACTTTTTTTCCTTGCTGCAGCCTAGGATCTTCTGATTGCAATCTGGTCCTGTGTTCGCGCAGATTTCTTTTTATGAAGCATACTGCTGCCATATGCGATAGGCATCAATAAAATACAGAACTCAAAATTGATTGCTGCATTTAAGTATTGCATTAATAATTAAGCTTACCTTTCAAAAGTTCAATGATAATTCTTTTGGCGCCACTTAATTTAAAGACAATATGATGTGTGTACGTTCTTAGTTTCCGTAAAAACAAATATTTTTTTTTTTATTTCATCAGTGAATTTTGCTGGATTGTGCAATTAATTTCAATTATTCCTAAATTTATTTCCAAGTTATAAAAATTGTTATTGGACAAAAAAAAAAATTCGTCGCAAAAAAAAACACGTAAAAAATAGCCGAAAACAATCGCAGCAATGAAAAATGTGGAATCCAAAATTTCAGGATTGCAGGTCCGGACTGGCCCGGAATGTTTTTAATTTGCTCACGGAATTGGCCTGATTCCAAAATGGTATAATATGTTGGGCTACTGCCTCCAAGAGTAAAGTTGAAAAAGTGTGACACACTGGCATTTGCATTTATTATATATCCAGGGTGTCCATAAAGTTTGTGTTCACTTTAAAAACATTATAACTTTATTTGTATTTGCGATAGAAATAATTTGTAAAAAGGATTACAAAGAAGTAAATCTATATTTTTTAAGGTTTTATTGAAATTTTATTTAAGTTTCCACATGTCCTTCACCATTAACAATACAAAGGGTAATACGATTTTGCAGTTCACGGAAAACATTTGCCAACTGATTTACAGTAATGCCTGAAATCACATCAGTTATTTTAGCTATACTTAAAACTAGGTACATTAAACTTTATAACATTCTATCGCAAATACAAATAAAGCTGTTAAAAATTTTTTAAAGTTCACACGAACTTTATGGACACCCCGTATATATATTGTGTGTGAGAGAGAGAGAAAGAGAGAGAGAGAGAGAGAGACCAAGATAGTGCGAGTATATCACACATAAGACAGATAAAGAGATTATCACAAAATCCGAGCAAACAAAAAACATAGCTTTCTCTTTCGACAGTTAAATATAAAGGCATTTTGAAATCAAGTCTTAATCTTCATCTCGTGGAGTTAATCTATAGAAAATTTCGTTGATACAAGAAAAATCTATAAAATATATATTCTGTTGTTTCTTTATTTTACGTGATATTTTAATTTCATGTCCATTCAGAACATAAGTGATCTTGGCTGTCTATAGATTATTCTTTATTCTCTACTGTGATAACTTGTTGGGAAAATTAACAGTGATTTTCTGCTGCTTTCTCTATATGAATTTAGATGAATTCTTCTCCCAAAGTGACTGCCAATCAAGGCTAGATAGTCCTGGCTACCTTGCTGTTTAAGTTATAAGGATCAAATAAAGAAATTAATGTTTCGTTATTTGTTAAAACTCCTAATATCACGTAGAATTTGAATCTGATAACAATAACATAACAAGCGTATATGTAAGTTAACAGCATCACAGAATAAAGTCTTGAAGAATGATAAATATTATTATTAGAATTCATGTGGAGAGACTTATTATCTCTGAAATAGAAAAGCCTTAAGAAGAATTTCAAAAATAGTCAATTGGGAAGGAAATGACGACAAAATTGCGAACCTTTCAGACTTTCTTTTGCATGATTTGAGTCGTGCTGAGCACAGAATGACTGCAAAACATTTCACTCGATACAATTTAAGTTAGGCCTTTTTAGGAAATTGAAATGTCGGTTTGGTTTTTCAAATGTTGTTTCGATGGCGTTGTTTATCTTTACGATTCCTTCTGTAAGTGTTTCTTAACGATTTGAAAGATGAATGCAATCTCTTAACACGTTTTCTCCAAGAGTGCTAGACAAAAAAAAGTAAAGTTTTGTTCGTTCAGGATGAAGACTTAAAGTTTTAATTTTCTCTTCTTCGTAATAATAATAATAATAATAATAATGGATCGATAGGATCAAATTGGGACGAGAAATGACTGATCGGTTCGACTGTGCGTGTTATACACCGGTGTGTGTTATATGCCAGTGCGTATTATATGGCAAGAAATACATTAATATCCATCCTTTAATAATTGGTAGCATATGGTTGTGTCATAGCATTTGTTTCGTGTTGAACAACAGTTGTTGTTTTACTAATCTTGGCTTAGTTTTCGCGATAGGTCACAAGTATGGGGCACCTAGTGAGGATCGACCAGTCTTGCGCGTTAATCATTAACCCATGCCAAGGATTGCTTAAACATGTTTGGGGGCAAGACCTGAGGAATCCACTGACGATATAACTCAACACTCAATAATAATAACCAAACAAATTAGCTTGTCGACCATTACGACCCGATGAGAGGCCCGCTTACATGATCAAGATTACATTAAGAAATGGACAAAGTCCGACAATTTATTAAAGACATTTTTATGTTTAACATTCTTTTTATAGATACAAGTATTTTAGTAAATGCTCTGTTTATAATAAACAGTATTTCTCGGACATTCAGGCCGGTAAATGTTATTTAATACTGTTTATTATAAACAGAGCATTTACTAAAATACTTGTATCTATAAAAAGAATGTTAAACAGAAAAATATCTTTAATAATGATCAAGATTGAAACTCAGATGTCTAGTGAGTTGATAGCGAACGAGCTTTGATAAAATCTCTTTTATCATTACTAAGTGTGTCTAGTGTCATAGAGCATTCATTTTGGGCTTGGGGGGTATTTTAAGGTCTTTAGTTTATTTTGGAATTTTTAGCTTATTCTCTATTACAAGTCTGTCATTTTCTTAGACCGTTTGTCAACAAAGTCTATTGGACCCAGTCTGTCGTGAAATGCGATGGATTCATTACTTTTCCAATGTTGTTTGCACGTAAGTGAATGTAATGAAATGAAACAAGACTTTCCGATTCCTTAATGCTAGTTGAGCCGCTGTTCATTGCTCTGATGTACCTCCATATATATATATATATATATATATATATATATATATATATATATATATGTTAAAGAGGTTATGATGAAATAGCTTATTACATGGAATCTTAACGTGGTCTGTCTTTTATTCAAACATATCTGCTCTGAATTTTACATTGAGCTCTCTGGATATCATCCTCCTCAGGTCTACCCATACGGATTACCTAAATTTGAATAAACTAAATACCTATATATATATATATATATATATATATATATATATATATATATATATATATAAATAAATTCATTCAAGCATGTTTGGTTGAATAATCTGTATATATTGTGTCTATTTTTATTATGATCCTCTCAAATTTTATTAAAGGAAGGCACCTTAGCTTCTTTTTTCCTTTCTTCCATTTTCATTTTTATTTTTCCAAGTATTTTCTTTACGGTTGAATTGCTAAGACAAAAATTAATGTAACTGATAATTGTAATTTTTTCGCAAACACACATGAACGCGCTCTGTTATCGTTAATTTAAGATTAACTGTTAAAGCTATGACATTTTTTCATGTCCTTGTGTGAGGTAACTTTAATTTCTATAAATTATATCACATAGTATCATCCATAATTTTCGTCGATTTTTTTCAGTTTGCCTGATGATATATATATATATATATATATATATATATATATATATATATGCATATGTGAAGAAATATATTCTTAAGGTGTGCTATATTTATGTGATAAAGTACTCACACTCAGAGATAGAGCGTGTGTAAATATAAAAGTAGCCTATCGATTGCGTCTAACATGAAACAGCCTGTCGCCTCTAAGTGCTGATTTCAATGTTCACTTATATATTTCTATATATATATATATATATATATATATATATACACGCACGTCGGTCTAAAATTTAAAACATTTTTAAAAACAAAATATATTTTTTACTTTTGTTTATAAATACTTTTATAAAATAAAATCCCAATATTTGCCTTCATAAAGTCCATCAGAGGAGGAAACGAATCGGATAAGATAAGTCTTCCATTTCATTTTATTAATATATATATATATATATGTATATATATATATATGGGCTGTCAGTTCCTAGGAACTGAGTTGCTTGACTCTTATACGTCGAATACGACGGAGAGTTCACATATATATATATATATATATATATATATATATATATATATGGTGGACATATATATATATATATATATATATATATATATATATATATATTCGACGTGTAAGAGTCAAGCAACTCACTTCCTAGGAACTGACTGCCCAGACACCAGCGCATATGATTTGATTATAATGGAGAAGGCATTGTGAAGAACCAAACACACTTTTTGAAGGAGCGAATACAGAGACCTGGTGCACCTGTGCCACTAGTTCCCTAATCGACCCTCCGCAGGTTTTGAATTCAGAATTGCCTTTCTCCTAGACCTGTTGCCATCCATCCTAGTCTGTCTTGCTATTTACCCATAGCTGGAGGGAGACGAAGAGGATTCATACCTTTCCGAAGAGTATTAGCACGTAAGTAATTACAATGGATTCCACTGGAATTCGATCTCGGCTCTCCGATTCATCAATCAGAGCCGCTATCTTTATATATATATATATATATATATATATATATATATATATATATATATATATATATATATATATATATGCGTCTCTGTGTGTGTG
The DNA here is from genome assembly GCA_903632075.3 of Acanthosepion pharaonis. NCBI lineage: Eukaryota > Metazoa > Mollusca > Cephalopoda > Sepiida > Sepiidae > Acanthosepion > Acanthosepion pharaonis. The sequence continues at coordinate 3,080,524 of CAHIKZ030004486.1, forward strand.
TGTGCGTGCGTGTGCGTGCGTTTGCGTGTATTCCCTATATTTATGCAGCACATTTTCATATAAGCATGTCTGATTAAACAATTTTGACATGCTATGTTTGTTTATTTTAATAAGATCCTTTCGTAATCACGTATAAGCTTTGTTGTTTCATGATTAAAGAGTGCAGGGAATGTACCATGGTTGTATTTATTCATTTTATTTTTCCGTGTACTTTCGACATATTCACACTATCATCTTCAGGATTTTGATAGCGAAGACAAATAGTTATGTGCGTCCGAAGTCAAATTTGACTTTGTGGTTAGATCGTTTTAATTCCAGTCATGCGAAAAGTGACAAACGGTGATTTTTGAATTTTTCCATATTGTAAATATTATAATGTTGGGGAAGTAACTTAGTTAAGAATTGAATTCATGTGGTAGGTTATAGTTTGCTTTTTTTAAAAAAAACCTGTTTAGTTTTAACGTAGACATTTCTAAAAAAAACTATATACTATAAGTATTTAAGAACATTTGTACTATATTCATAATTAAATTTGTTAAGAGTTGGTTTTAATTTTTTAATAAAGATGGCTTCAAGAATCTGTAGTTTCTGCTTATTTATTTCTTGGTGAAGTATAAACGTATTGTTGACTAATATATTCCAAAGTGTGAATGTGGTCAATAATGTTTTTGCAGATGTTGTGCAATGGAGGATGAATGTGTGGAGTGAGCCGTCTTGATATCGTTATTGTAGAATGACCAACATATACATTAGCTTTTTTGTACGCAATCTCGCAAAGGACATTTAAATCGAGATATAATTTTTGTTTTCTACAAGACGTCAATTGGTGCGAAAGAATTATTACGGATGATAAAGTTGGTTGTATTAAATTTGGTATAGTATATAATTGATTGTATATTTTTACTGGGACCTGTGCGGGATATATTAGTATTTATGAGTTTTTAAGAGTATTTTTAACTTATTTATATTAAGAATGTATTTGATTACGATATAGAAGATTGGTGTATTTCAGGTCATTTGAGGACATATTATGTTCTATTTGATTTATATTAAAATTTGTAATAGATCGCCTTATTTGTTCATCAACAATGTAGTTATGAAAGCCATTATTAATAAGAGTCTGTTTAATGTTTTTAGTTCAGTGCGGATGAGTTAACTTTAGCACGGTTTATTAAATTTTGCATAATTACTGTGTTGTAGTAGTTAGGTCATTCATTCTTATAATTAAGAGTGCATCAGTTTATGCTAGTAGGTTTTTTTTATATGAGGAGATAGTGAATGTATTATCATTGATATCTATCAATAAATCAAGAAAAGAAATTTTATTATTATTGTTAATTCATATCTGAATTTAAGGACAGAGTTTTTTTGGGGGGGGATTCTTTTTGTAGTTCATGTATTTCATCAATGTTTTTTTTTTTTACTAAGATGATGATATCGTCAACATATCTTGGAAGGTTTTTAAAATTACTAAATATATTACTTTCAAGGATAGCCATATAAAAGTTGCTAAAAGTTGGGCTCAGAATTGATCCCATGGGAAGACCATAACATTGTACATATATATTGTTTTTGTGGTCAAAGAATCGAATTTCGGTAGTACAACTTAAAAATAATTTCCGTAATATGTTGGATCTAATTTTTAATGAAGGGAGAGAAGGATTACTGCATATATTGTTTATGATCATGTCGATCGTTTCTCTAACTGGGACATTAGTGAATAGATTTCCAACATCAAGTGAGGCTACGATTTCATTATCAGATTTTTGTGTCTTTAGGATTTGGATTAATTTAAGAATTGGTTTGATGCTGTATTCACTGGAGATGTATGATGTAATGGGTTGGTTAATGATTTTGGTTAGTTGATAAACAGGAATGGGTATTTGATATATAATAGAACGGAGAGGAAAGTTTAGTTTGTATGTTTTAAGCTTTCATAAATGTAATCTAATTTATATAATTATATATGTCTTGTTCTGAATTGTTGGCTATGCTTAGTTTGTTGATTAATTTCAGCTGGTTCATAGGATTTATGTTAGCTTTTTGAAATTTGGTCTGTCAACGAGTATACGTTCTATCTTTGTATTGTAATCGGATTTGTTTAAAACTACAAAGATATTTGTTTTGTCTGCTTCCTTGACGATTATATCAGGATGTTTGCATGACTCCTTGGCAACGATTTTTAATGGTTTTGTTAGTAGTTTGGAATATTTTTTTCGTTTGTCATGTCTATCTTTCATGGACTCAGCCTTGAGTAGGTACAGGATTTTTGGTTCAGACGAAAAACTTCTAGAAGAGGAACTGATAACAGTTCCTCTTCTTGAAGTTTTCCTGTACTTTGATACATCTATATATCAGGTTGTTTTTTTTTAAATTTAAACTGTTCTATTTGCTGTATAGATGACAGATGGCACTGAAGTTAATTACTTTTAAAGGTTAGTTAATTCAGAGTTGTAAATATATTGTTCGGATGATAGATAGATTGTTTATATAGATCATTCATTTTGTCGTGGTGGGATGTTTAGCCGCTGTTGACAATTTGATTTATTTGCGATTTCTGTAAGTCTATGTATAATTAATCCTCCTAATTTCTATCATATATATATATATATATATATATATATATATATATATATATATATATATATATATATATATATATATTTGGCAGTAACCTTTTTTAAACATCCTTCATTGAATTTGGCAAATACGGAAAATCAAATTTATTTCTTATTTAGCTTTTTTTTTTTTGCAACGTTCTTAGCTTTTTTGCGTTTGGTTGTAGTAGAAACTTTTTCGATAATGTCCATTTTCCCAAGAGCTTTCATTCACTTTTCTAGCCATTTTCAAGGTGGCTTGTTTTAGGTGTTGTTATCTTCTCTTTATGTTTTGACTATTTAAGATATATTTTATTTTTGCTGTTGTTTAGAGTCCGAGTGGGGCCGTTAATTCTGAGACTTCGCGTGTTGACATCGGCTGGGATTAGAGTGAACGTCATTGTAATTTTTTTTATTTTTATCCCTCCATTCCATTAATACTAAAAAGGTTACTATAAACCTTATACTATAAACCTTATAAACTATCATTATACTATAAACCTAATTATAAACCTTACCTTATTTAGCAGTGGGAATTTTAAACAGTCAAAACATGAAGAGAAGCTTGAGCCGGAGTCCGTCGTCCGGGACGCAGAGAAAAAAAAAAAAAATAGTTAAATATTCTTCTCTTGCTGATAGATTTATTTTTACTTCTGTGGCAGTGGAGACATTTGGGGTTATTGGCCCTCGTTCGATGGCGTTCCTTCGGAGGATTGGCGCAATTGTGTCGCGATTAAGGGACCATTCTCGCGAAACGGAGTGGCTCTTGCAGCGTATCTCACTGGTGATGGTTCGAGGTAATGCTTTCTCCATCATTTCGGCTGGCAGAGGGTCGAAAAAATGTGTTTATAGTTACTTTGTTCAAACTTTTTTTCAATAAATAAATTTCTCATTAAAAAAAAGATATGAAGTTGTTTACTTTGATCAAGAGTAGTTGTCTGTTTGAGTATATTGTAGATGTCTTTTTTGTTTTCTTAAAGATGTTTCATTTTTTTTATTAGATATCTTAACTAAGTTACTTTCCCAACATTAAATTTACTTTGACTTTGCGTATCACCGGAAGTGATGACAGTTAAACGGCAAAGACAAAAATTTACCTCGGGCACGCACAACTATTTGTCTTAAGCATTATAACACTGAAGATGATAGTGTGAATATATCGAAATTACTCGAAAAAATAAAATAAATAGATACAACCATGGTACTTTCCTCGATCACTTTAATCATGAAACAACAAAATTTATACGTGATTACGAAAGAATCTTTTTAAGAATGAACAAACACATGTCAAAATTGTATATTCAGATATGCTTTATATATATATATATATATATATATATATATATATATATATATATATATATATATTCAATAGATTAATGGATGTTCAATGGACCTATCTCATTGACTGACCTCTCAGAGTTTTGTGTAATGGTACTTTCCTCAATCATGAAACAAAGTTTATACGTAATTACGAAAGAATCTTTTTAAGAATGAAAAAACACATGTCAAAATTGTATAATCAGATATATATATATATATATATATATATGTGTGTGTGTGTGTGTGTGTGTGTGTGTGTGTAATTATACTCGTCTGGAAAAACCTTAGGTGTTTTGGTTCGTAAATAAACAAACCAATACCCAAAGAAAAATAAGGACAAAAAGAAAGAAAGAACTAAAAACATGTAATTCAGACGAAAACAATCGTCCAGAATCCAAGTTCAGAGTCCCCCCCACAAAAAAAAAACACCAACACGAGTAAAGCAAAAGTAACTAAGTGAATTGCTCGATACACTAAGTAGAGAAAACCCTGCGTACCCTGACGATCCGCGTAGGTGAAACCTATGTAGGTTTGCCCAGCTCTTTAGGTTCATAGTTATATATATAGTCCACCGTCTGCGTTGAATTAGACTAACATACTCTGCGTCAGCTGAAATAGATTATAGCCATGAGGTAATTTTAGTTTTCTCTGTTGGGTAATTTATATGCTCTGCTATAATAAATACATTGAACTCTTTTTCTGGATCAGTTTTAATATTTTATATTATTAGAAACTACTTAAATTATATACCAACGGTTTCTTTTTACCTGTACCACATACACACACACACACACATATATATATATATATATATATATATATATATATATATATATATATGAGCCAACACCTTATTTTCCAATACCATTGTTAACAAGGCCTTGTTATATAACGACGCATAATATTTTAGCAAATTTTAGCAGACAAATCAACGCAAAAACTCATTCTCTTTCTTTTGCCAACACTGGAATTTCTCACTTTAACTTGAAATTCTTGACACGTAAGAATTACCTTACTTAAAAAAAAAAGATGTACAAAATAACGTAATCCCACTTGGTTTGCGTTGGTGTTCACGAATCTTTGTCTGTGTTAGATTTCAGCGGCTGTGTAACCATTTTTAAAAATTTAGCTAAAACACTTGTTATTCTAGTATGTTGCTATGATAATTATGATCTGTTATGTAAATGATGATAAAAAGAGTTTGAGGGAAAAGATAAAATCTGTTTGTGTAGATTCATTTGAACATGAAATGATATTAACAAATATAATTTTTTAAAGCCATTTATTTGAATAGTTTCATCAGATCGATCGTTTATAAGGATGTCATGCTCGTTCAGACATATCTAAATTCATAACAACCTTCTCAATTCAATGAAAATCAATAGCTTTTGTCTATATTAGTCTTTTAAACGATAATATTAAAGTTATTAGGTTTTCTGGAAGCCAAAAGACCCCCACCCAGAGAGTAGACGAGACATACTCTACCTCTAAGCTTCGAGTAACTAAAAAAAAAAAGCATGCGTTCTTCTAGTGTGTACTGCTTTATATAATGCCATCTAGCGGTCATTATAAGAACTTTGGGGCGGAAAATTGGTGTAAAATATTTATCACATCAAACGTCAATGTCACAGATCGAATACTAAGAATGACCAAACTTGCTACAAATCCTACGTATATATATATATATATATATATATATATATAGAGAGAGAGAGAGAGAGAGGGAGAGAGAGAGATAATAGATAGATAAATAGATATATAGATACACGTAGGATATATATATATATATATTAGTTTTTGTGGGAGTAAAGGAATGCAAAAACTACTACTTTTTACACATGTTCAAGAGGGATTTATTTTCGTTGTTGTTAGCTTCTCTTCATGTTTTGACTGTTTAAGATTCCTACTGCTAAATAAGATAAGGTTTATAGTATTAATGGAATGGAGTGATAAAAAAAATTGCAATGACGTTCACTCGAATTCCAGCCGATGTCAACACGCGAATCTCGGAATGAACGGCCCCACTCGTACTCAAAACAACAGCAAAAATAAAATATATCTAAAATAGTCTAAATATAAAGAGAAGTTAACAACACCTAAAACAAGCCACCTTGAAAATGGCTAGAAAAGTGGATGAAAGCTCTTGGGACAATGGACATTATCGAAAAAGTTTCTACTCCAACCAAATGCAAAAAAGGTAAGAACGTTGTAAAAAACTAAATAAAAATAAATTAGATTTTCCGTATCTGCCATATTCAATGAAGGATGTTTAAAAGAAAGGTTAGTGCCCAAATATATATATATATATATATATATATATATATATATATATATATATATATATATATGTGTGTGTGTGTGTGTGTGTGTGTGTGTGTGTGTGTGTGTGTGTGTGTGTGTGTGTAATTAAAAAATAGAGATGAGGGTGTATTGATTTAATTATGACATTATTTTATTAGAAAATAAAAGAAGAATATAAAAGATCTGAGACTAAAATTCAGGAATTGAAAACTCAGTAATGGAAGAAAAACGGGGGGCAACACCCGCTGTTATCTGAAGGGGATGGACACGAACAACACTAATGAAACACAAGGCATGCCTATCGACAAATCCTATTAACCGACAAAAAAAAAATTCTGATAAAGTATTATGAAAATCGAACGAGCTCTTTATACATTGGACAATTCATGTTCAAAAGCTCCCTGGAAAGCAGCAAAATGGGCAGAATTTGAATATAAACTATCTTATGTCTCTGCGCGATTTCGGCTTTGCATGGGACTATTATCAAAGGTACTTGTTTGTGTTAGCAATGTTGAGTTTTATTAACCCACAATAAATATTCGAGCTTTTTCATTCCGAAGTTTTCAAATATCAATATCAGTCTATTTGTATTTATTTAGCAAACTCTCGAGGTCACAGCTTACCCATTTCATTCTATTACCCCTGTTTCAGTCTGTTCATATCGATTTATCTATCTCTCTCTTTCAGTCTATTCTTATCTATCTATCTATCTATCTATCTATATATATATATATATATATATATATATATATATAT